>VVHJ01045148.1:26169-82226 GCA_015107715.1 Tylochromis polylepis | reverse complement strand
GGCTCAGTGGTCTGTGCATACATGCACATGTGAGTATACAGGCACATTTGCATGCATGCACATGTTTGCTGGGTTTAGGTATGTGCTTGTATGAATGTGTGCTTGTCATGTCTTTGATTTAATTAGATGAATTTTAACGAGGCCCAGATTAAATCCCCCAGATGTCTCAGCTGTAGTCCCCCCTATGCTCCCCCCACCACCACCACCTCCACCAACAACAACCTCCACTTCATCCCCCACTCCAAACCACCACCATCACCTCTGCCGGTATCCATGGTAACACTCTTCTTCCCCCTGTGGATGGGGCTCTAATTAGAGCAGCTATTATGGGCTGGTTTTAGCAGGGCAGGGTAGGGTGGAGTGGAGGGGTTGGTAGGGGGCACAGGAGGCTGCAGAGCGGGTAGTGGGCTAGTAGGCCGGGCTGCAGAAGCTTTTGGGAGTGAAGGCTTAGATGAAAGACTCAAGAAATCATGTTTTTGATCTCCCGCAGTCTCACAGACAGTTGGACCACTAGTTTACCAATCAGACTGTCAGTTGAAAATGATAGATTCTGAACCATGCACAGTCTTTTTTATCTCTTCACTGTTTTTCTGATTTCACTTCTCCTTTTGCACCACTCACTCTTCTACTCCATGTCCTCGAGATGCCCCTGAATCTTCAAAACTGTGTCTGCCCATATCCTCTCTATGCCTTCACATCTGACTCCGTCTCTCTTCTCTATACTTCATTTATTCATATCTGCCTAAAATCTGTCTTCACCTTTTACTCACCCTGCTCATTTAAACAACCCTCTAACTGTTTTCATTCATTTTTTTCTTTATTTCCATTCCCTCTTTGCCTTATACTGACTTCTCTCTATATACCCTTTATTTCACCCTGCTGCCTGTCCTTGCCTTTTTACATACCCTTGCCTTTTCTATTTTCCACTCTCTTTCATCCACCCATTCTCTTTTACTTATCTTCTTTTATTTCATTTCACTATTTCTCCCAAGCTTTGTCTCTGCATATCTGTTCACCCTCCCCTTCTCACTATACCTTGGACCTTGTATTTCTCTTACTCGTTTTGGTTATTTTTTGGACTCTTTCATCCTATTTCTCTGTCTTTTCTACCTGTCTTAGTTCCTCCACTGATCCAGCCATTTGACTTTCCTCCGACTTCCATCGGTAAATTGATGTACATTGCCTGTGTGGTGTCGTCTGGAGACATGCCCATACGCATCACGTGGCGCAAGGACGGCCAGGAGATCGTGCCCTCTTCGGGCATCACTATCGACACGAAGGAGTTCATGAGCTCCCTCCAGATATCCAAGGTGTCGCTCAAGCACAATGGCAACTACACCTGCATTGCCAGCAATGATGCTGCCACTGTCAGCACAGAGAGGCAGCTCACAGTTACAGGTAAGAAAAGAAAGAGCACAAAAGAGAAAATATGAAAGAGATATTTAGAAAGGGATGAAGGACAAATGGAGGTAAAAGGAGCACTTCAGAGATTTGGTATTCCACTTAAATAAAGATGGAGGACCTGGATGATAAAAATAAAAATGGTCAAAAATCAAACAGCAGAACTGATTTGCACTGGATCCTTCACTTCTAATTTTGATATTCTAATACCTTTCTGGTTTAATGCCACATTTTTCAAAACACAACACAACAAAATGATAAGACTTACTTATCATTTTATCATATTACAGGACCGCTCCACGTCCCCCAAATAACATTAGATTTTTCTCCCTTTGTTATAATTATAAATTAATCATCAGCGCATTAACACTTGAAGAAAGGGTTATTTTTGCAAAGTCTGTGTCACCTCTTACAAAAGCATTTTTTTGGACAACTTGTCAAATATGAGATGAGATGGTGAAAAATTAAGGTAAAAAGTCTAACCTCTACAATGAGAGGATGCAGTGATAATTTTGCAGTGTGAAGGCACTTAAATGGCACGGTTTGGGTGACTGAATAGTTTGATAAGTTTAAAATGTATATGAATTATATTCCATGGCCTTTGCAGTCTCATTTCGGTTGATTAACTTGTTAAACAGTGCTGTCCATCATCATCAGCTATCAAAATTTCAACTGAGGACAGCTCTTAGTATATGTTGGGTTTTTAAATTCATATTCATCTGTATTTCCTCAATAAACATTATAGTTTATTGAAATAATAACAGAAATATCAATCTCATGTTTAATATTCTCCAGTGCCTCCTCGGTTTGTGGTGCAGCCCAACAACCAAGATGGGATCTATGGGAAGTCAGCTATCCTGAACTGTTCTGTTGACGGATACCCTCCTCCTAAGGTCATGTGGAAGCATGCCAAAGGTGCATTAGGTACATGAGTTTTATATAATCCTAAATTCTTTATTTATGTACTGTGATGTGCCTTTGTCAGCTGTTCTCTGCACATTGTCATATCTATTCTGTGCAAAGTAAAATGCAGATGCTGCCTGTTAACTACATCATAATCTCATGTTCCTTTGCTCACTCTCTCTCTCTCTCTCTCTGTCCAGCGGGTATTGGGAACCCACAGCAGTACCACCCTGTGCCTCTGACGGGCCGTATTCAGATCATGAATAATGGCTCTTTACTTATCAGACATGTCCTGGAAGAGGATCGGGGCTTCTACCTCTGTCAGGCCTCCAACGGCGTGGGCTCAGACATCAGCAAAAGCATGGTCCTCACGGTTAAGAGTGAGTATACAAACTTGCACTGGTTAATGTAGCAGGGTATGACTTCTTCACTATGCAGACGACTGCAGTGAGGCCATCTAGGATGCTCCAGTGCTCCCTCCTTATCAGTCTTCATCCACATGCACTCACTAACCATGTCAAACTAATGAGCCAGCTCACAACACTCTCCCTTTGGGCACAACTGTATGTGCACATACATGCACCATCATAGACTCGAGGAGCAAAGGCTACTGTGGACATAAGTGAAAAACATACAGTATAGAACGAGAAAAAAGTGAGTGTGTGTGTAAGTGTGTGTGTGTGTATCTGCGATAGACATTGACAAAGCAAGCAACTAAGCGACTGATCTTTTGACTCTTGGGATCTGTCTACAGACGATCAAAATGACTTTGAGCTTAACCATTATCTGCAATCAATCTCTTCAACCTGCCCTCGACGTCAGTAACACCCTATGTAATGCAATGTGAAACTCCACAGGGAGAATGTGTATGCAAACACACACTGACTGTCAGCATCTAGTAGAGCGTTATATGATGCCAATATATTTTTTAGTATGCAGTACACTGACCTTGACCAAAAATCTGTAATCACGACAGAGATGTCAAGGCTTAATATTCTGGCACCTTTTGACACTTGTACACACAGACACATATAACAAGCTGCACATAAATCTATCTACTAGTTTCATCATGTTTTTCTATCACAGGGTTGCCCCCCCTCTCTCTCGCGCTCTCTCTTTCCCTTTCGCTTTCTCTCTCCCCTTCTGGTGTTAGTGTTATTGATTGAACCGTTCCTCTCCTCTGCCTCCCTCAATCCTGTCTGTTTCACTCAGCGGAGAGGGAGGAAAAGAGGGAGGGTGAGATGAATAAGTGATGAAAACAAAACAGCAGAAGCCTCCTCAGATCGATATTTTGTGTGTGTGCAAATGAGTGCGTGTGCCTGCGTGTCTGTTGGGGAGAGAAGATTGAGTGTGTAAAGGGATTTTGTGTATAAAGTGTACACGAAAGGTAGAGTGTATCGTTTTTGCCTCTTCATTCACCTAGACCCCAGTGTTAACTATTGGAGAATGAGGAAGGAGGTTTATTGACTTTACCTCATTGACCACAGCTCTTCATTACTTTACTGCAATGGAACTTAGCTACTCTGAACTCCACCTTTTTCAACTGCCAGTTATCCCACCTTTCTCCTCTTTGCTATTTCCCTTCTTTCTGCTTTTCCACTTAAACCCTGCTTATTTTCCACTTACTCCTTCTTTTCCTTCCTCCCTCCCCCCTCTTTTATCTGCTTCTGTCATCTGACATCCCTCTCATCAATCTGTTTACTGTTACCATTTCTGTCTGCTTCACCTCAATTATTCTTGCCTTCTCTTCATCTCACACTCCATTTCCCATCTCCTCCCAGTCCCAGCAATGATCACCAGTCACCCCAACACAACCATGGCTAAGAAGGGTCACTTGAAGGAGTTGAACTGCACAGCCAGGGGAGAATGGCCCATCATCATCCGCTGGGAAAGGGGTGACACTGTCATCGACCCTGATCGCAACCCCCGATACTCCATTACCACCAGTCCCAATGAGAAGACTGATGAGGTGTTGTCTACACTCAAGGTAAAAAAAAAAGAAAAAAGACTTATATATGGTAGAAGATCTAAATCATTTCTGATGAAATGAGACTTTAATGTCTCACTGACTCTTATTCAGCTGACAAATGCATGAGCTTTAAATCTGTTCTTTTGATTTACTTTTTCACACCTGGACTTCAACCCTGAATTTTTCCAACATATTGCCCGACAGCACTGTATGTGTGAACACTAATGACAGACTTAATTTAGACATTAAAAGCTCTTTGTCCTCCCAGCTCCCCACCACAAAATCCCTGTAATGCCCAATTGCGCTCATGAGATAGTAACGCAGTTAACCGATCAGAAGGTGCAACTTCAGACATGGTCCAAAACTGATTTTCCAGACACTGTCCAGAGCCCATGTGTGAAAACAGCTGTAAGTTTCACCATGCAAAGCAAACTATTGTGTGCAGGGTCAACTTTTTTACCTTCCTTGTTTGTGCTTCATAGCGTTAAGGTTAAGATTAGAAAGTCGATAGCAAAGTCAGTTTTTATATTTGGGGTTGTTAAAAATATGAAAATTGTGCTGCCCACAAATTTAGCAATCAGTTAGTGTAAGAGAAATTAAATTATTATTAAATCAATTTATCGGAACAGAAGATTAGATATACGTTATTTGCCCCAGATTCAAAACAGAAATTCTAGTTCTCAATATCTCTATGTCCTAATTTTGCTCTAACTTATCGTGACAGTCATAGCAGCCACAGGTTGTCTCCTAATTCATTTAAAAGGGAAATTCTGCACCGGCCAGGCTCAAATGAAAGCACGGAGCTTTTTTTAACCTGCTGATGCCGTGTTTTTCAGATATTAACAAAAGGTAATGGAGGAGACACATAAACAAGGAGCAACTTTGTGTTCACTGAATTCAGAGAACGTCAAGTGTTTTGTATGTTTTGTTGGTGTATGTGTACCTCACACACCAACCAAATGTTTTTTAGGCAAAAACTAATTCTTGGCACTCAAAATGCCATGGGTGCTGAGAGTACAGGTGTCTATTTTCTGTTACGCCTTTTAATGAGGTGAACAGAGTCACCTAAATACCAAACAAAACATGGTCAAGCAAAAACTGTCACTAAGGCAATTCTTCGTCACAAAGCTTTGCATAGTTTGCCTATGCAGACATAGAGTTGTTTGTCTCTTTGACATTTTTTTCTTTGTATCTTCACTTCAGCTCAAGCCAGCAGAGCGTGAGGATTCAGTCTTCTTCTCTTGTCATGCCATCAACTCTTACGGAGAGGGACGGGGCCTTATCCAGCTCACTGTGCAAGGTTAGCATTCATGTGCAAATGCATGTACTGTACCATCCTCGCTTTAATTCAATAAACGCTACAAAACCATGCTATTCTTTCTTTAGTTTTGAATGTGTTTTTCATTTGGTTCTCTTTTTTCTCCTTTTTATTGCCTGCTTTTGTTCACTTTGTCTAATTTTAAACCTCAGAGCCTCCGGACCCTCCAGAGCTAGAGGTGCGAGAAGTGAAAGATCGTAGCATGAATCTCAGGTGGACACAGAGATTTGATGGGAACAGCGTAATTACATCCTACGATATTGAATACAAGAACAAGACAGGTGAGTAAAAGTCAGTTTGGGTGATTTATTTTATTAATGTATTGCAAAAGGACTTGACTCTAAAAGCAGCAGTATATTCTGCACTGTATATGTATAGATTGAAAATTGCTAGGCTGCTGGTGTTTTCTTTACTTGAGCCTCTTTATTTGAAGCTATTTGAAACTGAATGCCAATAGCATTCCCAACTTCCTAACTCCATCCAAAGTGCTGAAGTAGTAAAATGTGTTATCTTCTCCTGTTTTGTCAGATTCCTGGGAACTAAAGCATGCCACCCGAAACATCTCTCCAACCAACAACCAGGCCAACATAGTGGATCTTCATCCTGCATCTGTCTACAGCATCCGCATGTACTCCTACAATGCTATAGGCAAGAGCGAGGCTAGCAAGGAACTCACTATCAGCACAGAGGAAGCACGTAAGTCTTTTGACAGCACTGCTTTTTACGCTCATGAATGTAGGCAAATATTTTATTTTTGCTTGTTATATGAGCAATTAGCATTTGCATCTGTTATGACTCTGACATTTGTCCTTGACTAATCATTTTGTATTGAATGCCGGTCTCAAGAAAACTGAAAGAAACCTCTTTTGATCTAAATATTCAAGAAAAAATACGAAATGTGGAAACATTAAAGTTGCACAATGTTTTTCTGACATTAGTGAAATGCCTCCACTCAGTCTCATTGTCTGTCTTGTTATAGAGCCTGATGGTCCTCCAATGGATGTCATCCTACAGCCTGTGACATCTCAGAGTATCAGAGTCACATGGAAGGTAATGCGTTTCAAGGATCTGTCTCCTGACCAGCTTTGTCTTATATTATTTTATCATTCTTTCTTCAGATTAACTTATTTTTTGTCTTAATGTGTATGTATTGAGGTGTCAGTGTCATTACACACTCTAGGAATATGAATATTTACTCTAATGTGAGAACATTTTTTTCTAATGGCAACCTTTAGGCTCCAAGGAAGGAGCTGCAAAACGGTGTCATCCGCGGTTACCAGATCGGTTACAGAGAGAACGGCCCGGGCAGTAATGGCCAGTACAGCATCGTGGAGATGAAGGCTACTGGAGACAGTGAGGTCTACACACTGGACAACCTGAAGAAATTTGCCCAGTATGGTGTGGTTGTCCAAGCTTTCAACAGAGCAGGCACAGGGCCTTCCAGCTCAGAGATCAATGCTACAACGCTAGAAGATGGTGAGCAATACACACCTGTGTCAACATACGTGTAAAGGGATTTAATTGTCTGTAGGACTGTATAATAAAGGTAAATGTGGGCTACCTTAGTGACCTGTAGCAATATTGGAACAAATAAAACTAATACGTGCAAATGTGCAGTGGAAAAGGACAAAGTCAGTCATATGAAATATCGGCCTCTACACTGTTTCTCATGCCATTGTACTTCAAAACATGCCATGCTGTATAACCTCAAATTACTACATTCTCTCTGTTGCCTCAGCAAGAATGAATATTGGCTGTTGAAATTCCATTCCCTCTTATAAATACCAACTACACAGATAACCTCTGTGATTCATGTAAAGTGAGTGTAGATAGAGTCTAGATACTGCAATATGTCCTGATCATTAGTGGGTAGAATGGTTAATGGTGACTGGATGAATGACTAAAACACAAAAAGCACTTAGAGAGCAAAATGCTCTTCTTAGACTGGAAAATGTTGCACAAGATTCATATTTTACCAAGCAAATACATAAGAGAATTGTTGATATTTTTGGAAGAAAAAAAAAACAATGACAAAAATTGGCCAACAAAAAGATAAAAATGTGCAACACAAGTTTAAAAGCAGTTTGGGAGAGATGGAAGAGGCTGGTGTAGTAAACCAATGGAGCAATTGGAATAGAGCAATGAATCCTTGTCCTTTTTTATTGTCTTGTATTTGAATTCGGATCCATTTAGCTTTTCAACCAGACTTTCAAGGGCTAAACTTTATACAGTACTATAAAGGCAGTACTATAAAGGCAGGCACCTTTTTTTTAAATTGTATTTTATCATTTATTTATTCATTTATTTTTTTTGTATAAAGCACTGGTTTCTATGCTGACTGCATTAACTGACTTTTGGCCACTGATAAAACAAATGAAAGCCACGACAAGTTGACAGTTGTTATGCTCAAAATTAGCATTATGGCAGCCACCATTTATGTAGGCAAATCTTATCCTGGTATATCATCTTTTTGACCCAAATGTTAAAAAATCAACATCATATCATATTAAATTAAGCTATGCAATTAATACCAAACTGTTTACTGACAACATACATCAAGGATAAGTAATGTGGTGTAATTTTCTTATAGACATCTATACAGACTTCTTTTTGCTTTCATCCATTTGAAAGAATGAAAGTTGACGCATCGCCTCTTTGGCTCAAGTTTTTGGACTAGGCAGCTGCATCTACCATATGTATACTCTACCGTTGTACTTCTTGCGCTCTCATTTGTCTTTTCTCACTCTTTATTTCTTTAGCATTGGGCAGTTCATGTTCATGCTAAATGCAGACAGCCATCTTTATTACATACTATCTTTCTCAATCTCCATCACATATTATCTACATTTGCATGTTTGTACCACGTACAAACAAACACACATACACCGATCACATACATATTTGTCCTCCCAGTGAACAGTTGGCTGAACCTCATTGGTCTAGAAGAGACAGAGCCCTCCAGTTCTTTCCTGTGGCTGTCACCGTGGCGACAGTGATATTGATGGCCATTATGATAATAGTGATAACAACAAGCATACTAAAAATAATTATAATTAGCTTGTCTCTCTGTTTGTCTCTCTCTCTTTCCCTGTGCTAGCTTCCTGCTGTAATTATCCACAGCTGAGCACATTGTCTCCCTGATCCCTCTTTTCATCTTTTTCTGCCCTTCCCTTGCTCCCCTTGCTTTTAACTCTCTTCCTCCCCTCTTCCTCTGCCCATCACCCGCGTGTCCTCCTCCCTATAGCCCGAGTTCATCATTGTTGTTTTCTCCAGATTAATGCAGTCATTTATGTAAGGTTTATTTTATTTTATTTTTTTATTTATTTTAAAATATCTGTATAATCAAGCCCTATTAGAGACACCCATTTGAACCCACTAACCTTCTTGATCACATTTTTAATCTTATTTTGCTTCTGGTAAAGGTGGGAATGGGGTTATGTTTAGTTGCCTTCTCATTATTTAGATATGGAAGCTAAAGTTTTTATTCATGCAAAACCATGTTTTGGTTTTCTGATCCTCCTTTCTCCTTTCCCTCCAGCCCTCCATCCTCCTCCCTCCTCCTTTCTCTTCACCAGCTGCAGAGAAATTCCCTGGTGGACTTGGCCCAGTCCTTCTCTTTCATTGCACTCTGTCTTTCAGTCCACACTCTTCCTCTCTTCCTGCGCTTCCTTCTCTCACAAGTTGACTTCTGTTCATCTTCAACAGTGGTCTTTATTCAAAGCCTGAATGACTCGTGGTCAGTGGTAGCCAATAGAAAGGACACCTGGACTGGCAGGGACAGAGGGAGGCTTGTACAGAGAAAGAGAAATGGTCCTATACATCAGGCTTGACACATGGCATGGGCTTTTATCTATCACCTGTTTACTCACTTTAAGTTTGATATGGAAATGCATTTTAGAGTTTCAGAAAGGTCTTTTAATAGATTTATTAATAAACTATCTACCAAAGTCCTAACTTTGAAAACAAAAATGTCAACCCCTTTGCATTAATTTAAAAATAATCTGCACAATTATTAACTTCAGGCTGCAGATACTGCAAACTCAATATCCATATAACCTCAATGAACTTAAGAAAGCTAAGGGAGACGCTGGTTTTTCCAAAATAGTTGAACTTTAGAAAAATATATGAAATATAAAAAAAACAAAAAACAATTTCCATTGATGTTGTGCAGTCTTTAGAAATAAAGGGTCTTGAGTTTAAATACGTTTCTTTTTAGCTTCAAAAAGAGTTTGAACAAGCTTTTATGAAATATATAATGAGACAGTGAACTTGATGTTTCTGGTCTTCATGTATTTAAAAAGGTAAAACTGTTTAGATTACCCTAATGCAGTGGTTCTTAAACTCCTCAGGTACTCCACAGTCCCTGGTAGGTGGCGTGTGGACAATAGGGGAAAAGCATGGAATGAAAATAAGTTCCAGCAATATGATTTTTTAAAGGGAAAAAAGAGTTTATTCATGTTGTTACACTGACCTTTATTTAAGTTAAACTCAACTTGGATCCTGTTTATGGTTACTCCATAAAATAAAAGATGAAATTTGTGTTGTGAAGGACATGAGTTATTTTTCAGTTTCTGAACTGGGACATGCCAACAAAAGTTTTAGAACCACTCCCCTAATGTAATCCAGTTCCACAGCATGGAAAGAAATCATCTTCTAATGATAAACTACATATTAAAGAGTAAATAATTCCTGGATCTTCTGCATTTTATCTTTGTATTGCACTCAGTCAAATGAGTTGTAATTGCTTTTCCACCATTCAATGAACAAACCTTCTTTACTGAAAAGGTGAAATACATAGTTAGATAACTGAAGATTCACAGCTTGGATAACTCATCTGACCTTTTGTCCTCTCTCTTTGTCTTCAGTACCCAGTCAACCTCCTCAGAATGTGCGTGCCATCTCTGTAACATCTGACGAAGCAGTTATAACATGGGCTGAGCCTCCAAGAATGACACTTCATGGCGTATTGAAGGGATACCGTGTTGTTTTTTGGGCTGTTTTCCCAGATGGAGGTGTGTTGAGTTTGTTTTGTCATCCCGGTTAAATTGCGATCACTAAATGACTCAGGTTTGCAGTCTAATCTTCTCTCCATCTTGTTGTCTAACAGAGTGGGGTGAAATGCAGAATATCACAACCACCAAAGAGCAAGTGGAGCTGAGAGGCCTCGAGAAGTTTACTAACTACAGCATCCAAGTGCTGGCCTACACCCAGGCTGGGGATGGCGTCCGGAGCAACGTCCTTTATATCCAAACACGTGAAGACTGTGAGTCCATATTTTACTAGCTCTGTCCAAACAGATAAACTAAATTATGAACTGACCTCCAGTAATAAGTCATTTGCTTTCCTCACATCTTTGGGGCAGGTTTAAGGTTTTTTTTCTTCTTCTTCTTGGTTTAGGCAGCAATGTGGGAGGCAGAGAGCCAGCGGGGGTAGAGGGGGTCTTTGTAAGGCTGAGGTTGCTGATTAAAACCTCTTTGTGCTCTGATGTGCCATTACCAGTGCTAATGAGAATTAAGAAGCCAAAAAGTGTGTGTGTGGTTAAGGACCCTAAGGGTGTCAGTCTGTGCATGCGGGTATCTGGAGGTGTGTGTGTGTGGAGATGGGTGGGGGGTTAAGTCTGTGTTCGCAGGTGTATATGGCTTTGTGTTGGCGTGCATGCACGAGTGCATGTGTGTGTACGTGCGCTATTGTTTGTGTGCAAGTCTACCCCGGCACCCAGCACAAGGAGAGGGATTAATTCTTTGTGGCTTAGAGAGAATTAATTTTGTGCTTACACTGGCGGTGCTGTGGATTACATCCGTATCCGCCTCTCCTCCACCTCCCTGGGGCCAGGCAGAAGAGAAGGCAGGCGTCTGGAGATGAAGAAAATGAGGGAGAGAGGGAGTGCAGGAGAGAGAGAGGAGCAGAGATTCTAAGAAGTGTCATTTCAGAAAAGGCCTTTATTCTCTTTTCACCACCATATCTCCATTTTATGAGCTGGCCCCACTGCAATTGCTATTCAAATATGTCTATTGTGTTAGTCTTTGTGTGTGCATGTGTGAGAGTGTGTGTGTTTATCAGGGGCAAACTGAGTGTGTCTTTTTTTCCCTGATGCGGGTTGACACTGTGTCCAGGGGCAACCTCTTCACAAACGCTCAACGTTTTCTGTATTTTCCCTTTGCCCTCAGTTCTGTCCGCAGCACATGGAAAAGTGTTTGCTGTGCAATTGTGCAAACAGCCAGTTCTCAGTCTGTCGTTCTCTGCCTCTGTCTCTTACATGCATAAACATAGAAGACAGCAAACATAAGAATACTGAAGACTGGGATTAATTTTTCAGCCTTATATTTGGGGAACTGCAGTATTTGGCTCTTTGAATGTGTGGTTACATGTGCTCATTTGTGGATTTTATGTTAAGAATGCTATTTTGGTATAAATTCCAATGTTTTCAAGTTCTCTCAGGATTTCCTAACCTTTGACTCTAAATTAGCTCATAGTATGTCGTAATAATATTTAAGTATTACAAAAATATCTCTCATGTTAATAAATACTAATGTCTTATTCTGCTGGTGCTCGGCCGAATACGACATTCCATCAAAAACAACCTAATTTCTGGACATCACAAAGTAAGGGAGTTGTTGGTCATATCATACATTTTTGTTATAGATGATGCATTTTTATAGTTTTTGTTCAGTATGAGCCTTAAAAGGCGATAGTAAACAAAGAGTAATCATTTTCTCTTTATGGAACTAAAATATATCGTCTATTCTAAATGTATGTAAAGCTACAGGTGTTGCTAGTGTCCGAATGAAGACTTTCTCATAAGATGTTATTTATAATAAAGTGAAGTCTTAACTTAATTAATTCACTAGTAGTTTGAGACTTAGCGGGGCTGATGAGGAGAAATCTTTATTTAGGAACCTAGAGGTTGAGGAATAAGGTCATGCAGGATAAGGCATTATTTAGTGCTTTATAAATGATAATAAAAAATATATATACTTCTAGAATGTATAATAATACACTACTATATGCATGCTAATGAGTAGCTACTATACTGCCAGTTATTTTCTTAAAACATGATCTGTGCTCTATTGAATGGCAGAAAATACTGAAATATTCCTTTTGCATTTTCCCATAAGCCAGGCTATTGATCACTGGGGTTCTCTCTCTAATGTTGTAGGGTTTTACCTAATAATATTAACAAGCACTTTGAGACAGCTGTTGTTGTGATGTATAAAAGAAAGTTGAATTGAATTCTGACTGCTTGCTTTGTCAAACCAATAGTCTAAAACCCAAAGATGTTCAATTTACTACAAATAATAAAGATGAAAGGGAAAACTACTTCCCGTTTACTGTAACCATATTGAAATATAAGTGGTTCACATTTTACTCAGCCCTCTATTTCTTTCTTTTTAGACCCCGGACCTCCAGCTGGCATCAAAGCTGTGCCCTCCTCCGCCAGCAGTGTCGTAGTGTCGTGGTTGCCCCCTCACAAGCCAAATGGAATCATCCGCAAGTACACCATTTACTGCTCCAGCCCCGGGTCAGGCCAACCGGTGAGTTACAAGAGGGGTACAGAGAGTTTCAGGATAAACAAATGAATTAAAGTGAAAAAGTGCAAAAAGACCAATCCCAAGCATAGCTTGGTAATGAAGGGAAAAAGATCCTTTTTCTATGCAGAAAATAGCTTCTGTTAAACATTTTATGTGTTGCTGAGATAAAACTCATTTGACTTAATTATAGCATTTGCATGTGTGTGTGTGTTTGTGTGTTTGTGTGTGTGGTCTAGTGCTGCAGTCTCAGTGAGATACGTGTGTGAAATGAGCTCTCCTCATTCTGCAGTGTGTGTGCGTGCAAACTCACCCTCCAGCCTCATTTACATATCTGCGTCTCATCACGTTGCCAGGACAACCTCATCTGTTCATCAACGAGGGCAAAAAACAAGCCAAGAGCAAACACACACTCTAGCTTAGACATACACACACACACACACACACACACAGAAACACACTCATAAATGTATTACACGAGCGATATAGAGGTACATACATATATGCAACTCATGTTTCTATAACAGTGTGGATTTAAAGGCAAGAAATATATCTTGCTTGCAGTCTTGAACACACACACACATGCATACACATGTACTATATAAATGTTCCCTTTGAGAAATATATATGCATCTTTTCCTTAGTGTCCCTCATTCACAAATCACTCACACGTTATCTCTATCTATCTATCTATCTATCTATCTATCTATCTATCTATCTATCTATCTATCTATCTATCTATCTATCTATCTAGCTCTCTTTCAGTCTCTCTTTCTCTCTCTGAAGCCCCCATGCAGAGTTCGGCATGATTACTATGTAAATGAGTGCGACTGGAGAGAAGGAAGGAGGGATGGGGGGGTCAGACACACCGCGCGGGGAGTACTTTTGTTCCTCTTTTCATTATCTCGCTCTATCGTTCCCCGGATCACCGCTATCTCCACGCTGGAGGAATATTTTAATATCCGTTACAGCAACACACACTCTGGCACTCTTCCCTCCCTCCCTTCCTCCTAGCATCTACCCACCCACCCACCCATACATCCATCCCACCATCTATCTATCCATCTCTCCATGCATGCTTCAGCTTGCAGTGGAGAGTATAGAGACAAATGTGCAGAAGAAGATATTGATGTGTATGTGAGAGTCAGGGGTAGAAATGCTAAAACAATGTAAAATAGAAGGGGGGGGGGTTGTATATTGGTGGATAGATAAGGAAAAAGCAAGGAGTGGGCCCACAGATGACAGACAAATGTAAAGATAAAGAAATGAAGAACAGTGATGGCATGGGGGGGTGCATAGAAGGATGGTGCAGTGGGGTGAAGAATAGTCGGAGAGAAAAATAGAGAGAGCGTCAGAGACAAGAGGAATGGATGATGAACAGGGAACATAGTGAAGTAATAAAAAGCTCAGTGGATTCCTTCATGGCGACCTGCTCATAAATGTGAAAAACAACATGAATACTGGAATCTGTTTGCACAGAATAAACCGTTCTGCAGACAACAACCCAGCAGGCTAGGACAGAGCTCAGTAATGCTGCAGTGTCTTCACAGGTTTTACTGGTCTGGCACATTTGCTGACTGTTCATGCTATTTGACACTTGTATCGCAGTCTTCATTTCATCTGTGCATGTGTGCCTGTCAGTCACAAATGTAAGACAGTGTCAAACTGCTCGGGTATAGTAAAATATGATTTAGAGGGTGGCGAGTGAATGTTAGGTGCTGCCCTAAAGTGCAGTGTGTGTGTGTGTGTGTGTGTGTGTGTATGCCTGTGTTTCAGTACGTTCATGCATATGTATTGGTGTGTATTCATACTGCTTGTGTGTAACCATTCCTCTTCCTCTGTCTGTTTGTGTTACTTTCCTCTTCTCTCCTCTCCATCACTGCTGATGCCTGCAGTAGATAGGCCTCATTAGTGTAGGACTGTTCATGATATCTCTGACTGACTCATTTGTCTGTCCCCTATTGTCTTCCTCTCTCATATCTCTGTTTGCCTTCCCTGAGGAGAACCGAGAAGGCGAGGGAGTGGGATTCACTCCCCCAATCCAACCCTCTCGCCTCTTTCTCCTCAAGCATCGCTTGCCTTTCTTCCCTCCCTCCCACCCTCCAGTGTCATCCTTTCATACCGTTTTGCCTTACCACATTATGATAAGCCTCAGAACCTCTCTAACTTTTATCCCATCTTGGTGTCTGTTTTACTGGTACAAAATGAAGAAGAAAATATGGGGTGTGGTTCACATTAAAATGATGTTCACTCCAAACAATTTGTATTTGGCATCCCCAAAATTTTACCTTGTGCTACTTTGAATATACTTTAGATTTTCTGAGAAAGGCTAGAAAACAAAAAAGTAATGCTTTAATATATTTTTTTATTTTGAAAAGGTACTTACTTGCCCATGTAATTGCCCATTTTTCCTTATTACGCACTTTATTGGGCACACCTTGTAAGTAAAATACTGGACTTCAGAACTACTTTAATTCTTCATGGCATAGAATCAGCAAGGTGCTGGAAACATTCCTCAGAGATTTTTGTGCATCTTGACATGATAGTATCACACAGTTGCTGCAGATTTGTCGGCTGCACATCTATGATGTGAATCTCCTATTCTATCATTTCCCATAAGTGCTCTATTGGATTGAGATCTGGTGACTGCAGAGGCCATTTAAGTACAGTGAAACCAGTTTGAGATTATTTGATCTTTGTGACATGGCACTGTATCCTGCTGGAAGCAGCGATCAGAAGATGGGCACACTATGGTCATAAAGGGATGGACATGGTCAACCACAATACTCAGGTAGACTGTGTTGTTTAAATGATGCTCAGTTGGTACTAAAGGACTGAAAGTGTGTAAATAAAATACCCCCGCACCATTACACCATCACCACCAGCCTTTCCAGTAGATCAGCAGTTTCTGAAATCCTCAGACCAGCTTGTCTGGCACCAAAAACCATACAACTTTCAGAGTCACTTAAATCACCTTTCTTCCCCATTCTGATGCTTGGTTTGAATTTCAGGAGTTCTTCTTGACCATGTCTACATGTCTAAATACATTAACTTGCTGCCATTGGCTGATTAGATAATTGCAGTAAGAAGTAATTGAACAATTGTAATCAAGTGAAATGATTTTAGGATATTACTATTACAAGTTTGTTCTTCCAAATCAACAATCTCTCTTCTCATTTCGGTTTTCCCTAGCTCCCAAGTGAGTATGAAGCTAATCCAGAGCTGCTGTTTTACCGAATCACACACCTCAACCACCGCCAGCAGTACCTGATCTGGGCTGCAGCCGTCACCACTGCAGGCCGAGGTAACTTCAGCGAAAAGGTCACTGTGGAGCCAGCAGCCAAAGGTGAGTCCCTGGATATGAAAAGGAAACCAATGATCAGCGGAAGTTCCCAGTGTAGATAAAAGACCCTCAAAATTTAAGTTTGATGATTTTATAGAGGTTCAGTGCTAAATTTGTGGAGTGATCTTTTGACCGACTTTCTGTTTGGCGGATGAAACAAACAGTGCCCACTTTTTCCTGTTTATTTTTCCCCTGCTTCTGTCCTCTCTCTCTCAGGAACTGTTAGGATACATCCACTGTTAGAGTGGTGCTGCTCTACAAACCGCTCGTTTTCTCTCCGACCATTCTTCACCCCACTGCACCAATCATGAACTAAAAATAAGCATTTTTAAAGGATGTTTTGCTTTACAGCCTCAATTATCTTCTTACTGCATTACTTGCTCTATACAATGGGGGAAATAATTATTTGATCCCCTGCTGAATTGATAGGTTTGCTCACTTAAAAAGAAATGAACAGTCTCTAATTTTCATGGTAGTTTCATTTTAATGGAGAGAGACAAAAACTCCAGGAAAAACGCACATGAAAGTTATACATTGATTTGTCTGTGAAATAAGTAATTGATCCCAAACCCAGCCAGAAATCTGGCTCACACAGATTGACAAGACGCAGCCAATCTGTGTGAGCCCGATCTTGCCTCATGGGGTGAGGATGATCATGAGAAAAGTGTCGGTTCCACCCAAAACTACACGGGAGAAGCTTGTTAGTGATGTAAAGGCATTTGGGACTGCAGTCACCAAGAATATCATTGGTAACACACTACGCCGTTAAGGACTGAAATCTTGCAGCAAACGCCATGTGTTTTTATTTGATAGTTTATGTGATGTAATTATTTCCACTACTGTATTCTCTACTCCACAGCTCCTTGTATTCCAGGTTTCCTTCTTTATTTCTGTGTTATTGCTTGCTTTGACTTTACAGAGGTGCACGATTGATTTTAGAGTTCAGAGGGCACCAGATAAACTACCCTCATCCAGGGAAATGATAAGAGGGGTACAACAGAGAGGACAGCAGGTGGAGGAAAGAAGAGCAGAGCTAACTAATATAGAAGACAATAGAGAGGCAAAGTGTTTAAGAAAATGAAGATGGCAGTTAAATCAATAGGCTTTGGATTAAAGGGCAGGTAGAATAAAGGCGCAAGAACGAATAGAGTGGCTTTTCTTTATCTATTCATTTCTTTGACTTGGATGCAAAGGTTTGTTAAAGTGTGCTCATATCTGTGTGTGCTGCTGATCGGCAGCTGTAATAGACAGTGTCCTCCAGGCTTGCTCACTCAATACTTCATTCAACCTTAACATAAGTGCACTAGAGCACTAGCATTAAGACGCCAAGCTTGGGAAAGAAAGCGCGACAGAGAGGGTAGGGGAGTGACAGCGAATAAGAGGGTTATGTGCCTGAATGGAAAGACTTTTTTTCATATCCTCTCTTCTCATTCTTTGTATTCTTTATATTTTTATATATATGTTCTATTTTTTTCCAGCCAGTGTCACATTTAACACCGATTTCTTTTCAAATGTGAATTACAGAGAGTACACATTTCCTCTCAGTTCATCCTGCTTATTAAAAGAATTCTAGCAAGAAGATAAATCAATGTATGCACATGCATTAACACTGCGATTTATTGATTCAAAACAAAGTGATTGTAAATTGGATTTGAAAATTATTTGACAACAGCAAAATCATCCGATTGGTGCATATTAATTAGTCTGTTGCTCAGCTGGTCTTATGGGCTGCTTAAGTGTTAATGCAATTAGCTTTAATGGTCTTTTTATTAAATTTCTCTGCCTCTATACACCTTTCACTTTTTCATTCCTCTCCTCCACCAGCCCCAGCTAAAATCATCTCATTTGGCGGTACTGTGACTACTCCCTGGATGAAAGAGGTGCGACTGCCCTGTAGCTCAGTAGGAGAACCTACACCTACCATAAAATGGACCAAAGACAGGTGAGAATCCACACTAGAAATACTGAAGCTGAGTGTGCTTGCTGCTGTAATTCCTCTGAGAGCTGATTACAGACTGAATTAAGTGCACATACTAAGGTAATGTACAAACAGTGTATCTCACTTCTTGCCAATGTCATTTGGGATAGCCTCCGGCTTCACTGCAGTCCTGGTTAGATGAGCCATTAAAGATGATTAGGAAAACCTTCAGACTAGAAACTATGCAAAACAAAAAGTCAGACCCTAACTTACATCTTAACACAAGATATCCACCTTAACCAGGAGTGGGCAGTTAATTTTCTCCAGGGACCACGAGAGAAGCTGGGACTGTTGTGGAGGGCCCACCAGTAAGGTTATAATGAGATAAAGTTAATAATGAACAGAACTGAGTTCCTCTTATTGCTGCGGCTCTCCACAAAAGTCCCAGTTTCTCTGTTTCTCTATAACAATATACCAAAAATTAATAAATCATTAACATTGTTAATCAAAGAAATAGATTCGAATTAATTTTATTTTATTGATCTTTTATTATATTAAATCAGTTTCTAATGTGCATAGGTGTTTCAAGATGGCTGGCAATACTTGATTAACCCTAATAATGCACTGACGGTCCTCTTATCAGTGACTCTTTCTCTTCAATAGTGAGGACACAGCCATACCAGTTTCTCTGGATGGGCAGCGTCTCATTTTGGCTAATGGGACTCTGGTGCTGCGCTCTGTCAAAGCTGAAGATTCTGGTTACTACACCTGCACAGCCACAAACACACTGGGCTTTGACACTATTATAGTCAACCTTTTGGTGCAAGGTAAGCACATAATGACACATTAGCAAACTTTTTTGACGTATTAAACAATAATATTTGCCAAAATGAATCCATAACTCGTCATAAGTATATCTATGATAATATAAGTAATGGTATTATAAGTTTTTGTGCCTCGTCCTCAGTACCTCCAGACCAGCCACGTCTAACCGTCTCTACCACCTCCACCTCCTCCATCACTCTGGCTTGGATACCAGGAGACAATGGCGGCAGCTCTATAAGAGGTGTGCAACTTTTCAGAGGAAAGCTGTATATTTGTCTCTCCTCCTGTGTACTCACATTACTTTCCTCTTGTCTATAGCTGACATGTTTGTCTTGCCTCAGCTTGTCTCCTGCCTGGCATATTGTTAGTGTCTGTATTGACCTATTAGTTTATTGAATGGTGTCTTGGCTTTATGTTTCCCTGCTAATTGTGTGTCTGTTTGAGTAGCTGATTATTGATGATCAGTATGTGAAGATGGCCACAGTCTGCGTGCGTGGGTCTCTCCCTTTGGTCAGGCTGTGGCAGTTTAACTTATTACTGCTCTATATGACACACTCAAGCACCATACATGGTTTTGGTAATGTCACTATTCTACCTTATACCTTACAGAATAAATGGCAATGAAAACAAACAAATAAAACTAGAGAAATCTCACTAGATGACAATTAGTAATAGCTCCTTATAATCAGCACATGAAGGTCTCCAGAACTGAATAGAATGTACTCATTTTGGAAACTGTGCTGCCAGGATGACCCAAGAAAGACTCTTGCGTGCATGCATTATGCAAAACCGAAACAGGATGCAATGCATAAACTTAAACAGCTTCTACTGGATGTGCAGCTTGGTATTCAAATGGTGATGTGCCAGTATTTGCATACAGAATCTAGTCTTATGTGTCCATAAATCTTTTCTGTATAGCTTGTGTGATAGTGGAATGTCCCGTCGCTAAAGCCATTGGCTCATTGTCAGCACTAGTTCCTTGTCACACACCTGTTTTGCATTATCACTGCTCTGATGTCTGTATATGGTTCCCTTTCAGATAAAACATGCTAGTGTGCACTCATAAATTAATTTTCAGCTGGTAATGAGAACTTTTTTCCAGCTTGTGCAAAAATAAAATTATTTTTAAGTAGGTGAATCGCCAACTGTTGTAGACTGGCCTCATGCAGTGACAATGTTATATTCTGTATAACAGCCGTCAGTCATAGTTTTCTTCTAGCCTGTTGTTGTGCTGTTCTGTACTGTTCCCTGTGCTGTCTTCTGTTATGTTCTGCTGTGTCCTCTTCTGTTCTGTGACAGACCGAGGGTGACTATGAAACTTACAGACACTGCTCGATCTGCATGTTAACCCTTTTTAACGTTTTGGACTCCATCGCACCATCTGTTAGAGAAAGAGAGCGAGAGTAAGGAAATAAAGATGGTACAAAGAGTACAAGGAAACAGTGAGAGTGAGACAGTCATATATGCGTAATCATATACAGGCAGAAGGAAAGACAGACAGAGGATTAGATGAAAGATGTCTCAGAGTGGGAGGGAGTTGGCTCTTCAAGGCAGCTGATTATAAAAACAGTCACCATATTGCATACCCTCATTTGCATAGATGCTCAGTCAGCGCCATCCCAGTCTTGGGGTTTGTAGGTAACTAATGGCGGCATAGACAGAGAGCAGCTACACCATCCTCCAATTGGGGCTTAACTGGGCAAGGGAAGCGCAATCATAGATTCCCATCTAGTGGCCAGCAGTGGTACTAATGTCTGAAAATTCAGTAGACTTTATATTAGTGAGGGATTTGTGTTATAAACTGAGAAAAACTAATTATTATTTTGTGCATGTCTTATTTCTTATGCAGGTTTTGTTCTGCAGTACTCTGTAGACAACACAGAGGAATGGAAAGATGTTTTCATCAGTTCTAGCGAGCGCTCTTTCAAATTGGACAACCTGCGCTGTGGGACCTGGTACAAAGTCAAGCTGGCTGCTAAGAACAGCGTTGGTGCCGGACGTATCAGTGAGATCATTGAGGCAAAGACTCATGGGCGAGGTGAGAAGGTGGCAAAAAAAGGACTTAAAGCAATATATACAGCAGACAAGTAAAAAAAAATGTATTGTTATAAAATCTTCTTGATGCATGCTCAATCATCCAGGTAAGTAAATCCCAAAAAAGTTGATTCTGTTCATCTTGAACAGAATCAACTTTTTGGGGATTGTTATAAAATACAATTTTTTTTTTAAAAGGGGTTCAAGATAACGCTTTTAATGATAAATAAAATTATTATTATATTATAAATAAAATTATTAAAGATAAATAAGTACATCAGAAAATACAGCAGGTCACATGTGAAGAGGTCAGCAAAAAAGCCAAATGAAAGTGTTTAATGTACCTTTAAATGTACCTTTTCCACAATATCAAAATTTGAATTGACTTTTGAAAAATGTTATTATGAATAGATCATGTGTTATATTACAGGAGGGTCATTTTCTTTCATCTACGCTTCAGTCTATGCAAATGATATCAAATTAGTTTCAATATTGAATATCAGAATTAAAACATTTAATGATTTTTAATTTACAAATGGCTCCAGAGCCAGGTTATGTGTCATTAGTAAGCCTTCAAATTAATATACACTTCTCTCAAAATGC
Organism: Tylochromis polylepis; assembly: GCA_015107715.1. Classification (NCBI taxonomy): domain Eukaryota; kingdom Metazoa; phylum Chordata; class Actinopteri; order Cichliformes; family Cichlidae; genus Tylochromis; species Tylochromis polylepis. The sequence goes on along the minus strand of VVHJ01045148.1, from coordinate 60,386 downwards.
AGTGGAAAAGGTTTGTTTTATGGTCAGTGACATGACTGACCAGCAGGATGGTATGCTATATACTATATGAACCTATTTTGTTTATGCTGTCATTAAACTTCTTATAGTGCAGACCAGTGATTTAACACATTTCAAACTTGGTAGTCGTTGTTGTTGCCACACCAATGCTCTTTTCTAACTAACAAAGTTGAAAAATTGCAAATGTATATTTGACCTCTTAGACATTATGCAAACATATTACATACAATACTAAACTTTACTGCTTCAGTTTTTGCTGTAACTGCATCAATATATTATTTAGCTGCATTTTTAGAGCTGAATGTTGTGTGCAGTTCTGCTGATATTCACCTGTCATAGTAAACATTGTTTTAATATTCTGAACATATTCTGCATCAATCCTTTGCTGCCTTTAAAGAACCCCAGTTCAACAAAGACCAGCCTGTCTTCACCCACATTAACTCTAGCCATGCTCGCCTCAACTTGCAAGGCTGGGCCAGTGGAGGCTGTCCGATCACAGCTGTCACGCTAGAATTTAGACCAAAAGGTGAGTGGCTCATTTTCAGTTTTCAGTTTTTTGGTAATATTGGAGATGTTCTGATATAAATTCAGTGTGATAATGACCAAACTTAGCCATATATAATATTTTTTGCTAGAAAAAACTGATCATAATTAACAGTCGTGTGCACTCATGCAGGTACTTGGACATGGCAGAATGTGCGCACCAATGCCACCACAGATGTGTTCCTGGCAGAGCTGCGTGAGGCCACCTGGTATGAGTTGAAGATGAAAGCTTGTAACAGTGCTGGCTGTGGTAACCAGAGCTCCCAGTTTGCCACTCTAGACTATGATGGCAGTGAGTAGAAGATGATCTTCATTTGCCATTTACTTTGGATAAAATGGCATTGTTTTAATGAGAAATCCATTAAAATGGGTATCTTATAATATTGTCTTATGAAAGTACAATAAACTAATCTCTACAGGCACAATACCGCCAATTAAATCCCCTCTGGAAAAGAATGACGATGTCAAGAAGCTGTTTTCCATCGGCTGTCCTGTGATCTTGGTCACACTCGGTGTTGCGTTGCTCTTCATCATTCGCAAGAAACGCAAAGAAAAGAGACTAAAGAGACTGAGAGGTGAGAGAAGAAATAAGAGGAGAAGAGATAAGTGGTTAAAATGAATTTGGGGGGAACTGCAAAGCAGTGTATGGAGAGAATATTAAATTCAGTCTGCAGAGCTTTTATTCTAAGAATACTTGTTTGTCAAATTTTTTTTTTTTTAATTGGCATATCCTCTGTTCTCTTTAGATGCCAAAAGCCTAGCAGAGATGCTGATCAGGTAAGATTGGAATTTATTCTCACAAAATAAGCTTGAAATATTATTAAGTGTAACCTAAAATCCACTCAAAAATCTACTTTTTTTTTCTTCAAACTATGCATGTGTGTGTTTGTCTTGTATCTGTGAATTAGTAAAAACAACCGCAGCTTCGACACCCCGGTTAAAGGGCCTCCTCAGGGCCCACGGCTACACATTGACATCCCCAGAGTGCAGCTGCTAATTGAAGACAAAGAAGGCATCAAGCAAATCGGTGAGAGGAAGAGAGAGAAAGACAGACTTGTTGCATATGTTCACACACCTACGCCGAGGACTGGATCGATGACCGTGACATCAAATGTGGTGTTAGGCTATTTGTTATTTTGTTGACACACAATATTTCTGCCTGTCACAGGTGAGGACAAGGCCACTATCCCTGTGACAGACACAGAGTTTAACCAAACTGGGAACCCTCAGAGCTTCTGCACTGGTGTGTCTGTCCATCATCCTGCCCTCATCCAGAACACTGGCCCTTTGATTGACATGTCTGACATCCGGCCAGGAACCAGTATGTGCTTTTATTCCTCACTCTCCATTATATCAATAAATGTTTAAACTGATTAAAGCAGCATTTCTGCTCAATTCAATTGAGTTATTAGTATTATGAATGGCTCAAACGTTCTCTGGACCAAAATATGAAGACCAATCTTTCTTATTTTTAAATTCTTATTGATTTTTTCCAGCTGTGAACATCCTGTGTGCATATGCCAACCCTTCTTATTTCTACATCCATTTACCATCAGATCCAGTGTCAAGGAAGAGTGTTAAGTCAGCCCACAGCATCAGGAACCGCTACTCCAGTCAGTGGACTCTGACCAAGTGCCAGGCCTCTACACCAGCCCGTACTCTCACCTCAGACTGGCGCACAGTTGGCTCCCAGCATGGCATCACTGTCACAGAGAGTGATAGTTACAGTGCCAGCCTCTCGCAGGACACAGGTTGGTACATGGGTGAAATGACACTTACAGACATTAACATGTACATACAATTAAGGCTATTTTCTACGGGAAGCAAATGTGATTTTGCAGTACGCTACATCTCAACAGCGTTTATAAACCTGGATGAAAGGTGCTTGCCTTCATTTCCTTTCCCTTTTTTTTTGCACAGATAAAGGGCGCAACAGCATGGTGTCAACAGAGAGTGCCTCCTCCACCTACGAGGAGCTGGCGAGAGCATATGAGCATGCCAAGCTGGAGGAACACCTGCAACATGCTAAATTTGAGATTACAGAGTGCTTTATTTCTGACAGCTCATCTGATCAGATGACTACAGGTACCAACGACAATGCAGACAGTATGACGTCCATGAGCACACCGTCAGAGCCCGGCATCTGCCGTTTCACTGCCTCGCCACCTAAACCCCAAGACTATGACCGTGGCAAGAATGTAGCTGTGCCCATTCCACATCGCGCCAAGAGTGAGTTGTCACCTCTAAGCATAATTCTTTTTTATTTCTTAGGATTTTAAATTGAAAACAAGTTTAAAAAAAAGTATGGTCAAAGGCTTAAAATTATAGTGCCAGCCTCTGCAGTGTCAGTATTGTGAAATTTTATGTAAGTAAATGTTTTCTATAAATAAAACACAATTCCTCCCATTATTTCAAACACTGTAGACTTATTAACATTACACAGTATTGTAAAATTTCACAAAAATTATATGTAAGGAGAACAATGTGCATGTATTCCGATTATTAGATGAGTTTATGGCAAGTATTTTGCTGCACATTATACTATCCATTATAGCCTATAAACTTGTGCAGTGATGATAAATTTTACTTTTCCCTTCCAGGTGACTACTGCAACCTACCCCTCTACATGAAGTCAGATCCCTTTTTTCGAAAGCAGGCAGAGCGTCATGACCCATGTCCAGTGGTCCCACCACGTGAAGCCTCTATTCGCGGCCTAGCCCAACGTGCATACCACACCCAGGGCCGTCATGTGACTATGGACTCTGCAAAACAGCAGGCCCTAACCATGGGCCACTCTGGTCTGTCCAATCTCACATCCTCTGGGGCTTCCTCGGGAGGAGCAACAGGAGGCGGTGGTGGTGGCAGTGGGAGTGGAGGGGCATCTGCTAGCTCTAGCAGCTCCACACTTCCCCAGAGGACTCTCACAATGCCTGGCTCCTCTGCTGCAGGGGCCCAGAGTGCAGCGGCAGCTGCTGCTTCTGCTGCAGCTTCTGGGGCATCATCATCCTCCGGTGGAGGTGGGGCAGTAGGGGCCACAGGAGGGACCCCTGGGGGTGCCTCTTCATCTTCCTCCAAGATGGGAGGATCCAGAGACTCTCTCCTGGAGAGCAGCTCCTCGGGCTTAGGCAGACTACAGAAGCAAAGGGATGGAGGGGCAGGGGCCTACTCCAAGTCTTACACACTGGTGTAGCCTGCCATCACTGCGGCCTGTCACTGTAACTCTTCATTGAATGCTGGTCAAGCCATCGCTTGCCTAGAGCCTCTATGAAAAATTGGGGTGAGGAACATACAGATGCACAGCTTACCCGTCAGTGCCTGTGCTGTGCCAGGCTGCAGGGGGCTGGTTGGGTTCCCACTGACAATATTATATGATGGGGTCAGAGTTGGGTCTCCACAGCACAGGGGTTTGCCTTTCTTTCTGCCTGATTGCTTTCTGTTATTCTTGTGTCATTTTTATCTCTTACTTCATCACCCTGGGAAACACCCTTGCCAAAACATAGATGATTTATTCACATTTGTTCACTCTATATTTTGATTTTCTGGCAAAGACACAGTACTTATGCACAAAATGCTTTCCACGTGCACTGTCTTGTTTTCTGGGTCAAGACAGCTGTAGAATGAACCAGGTTGCTTGAGTTTCAGAGAGATGTGTATTGAGATTTTTAGGTTTTTAAATATGTTGCTTTTTTTGGCCTCTGATGGAAAGGATCTCATATCACAGCATTGTGCCATGGCAGGATGCTTTATTGTATGCATTAACCACCAACCTTGGTGTTTCACTGGCTCTGAAAGATTGCTCCATCGTGGATTCATACATTAGAGGCAGTGGACGGACTATCATCTCAATATCAGATTTGAGACAAAGGGATTTTCATATACATGCAATGGATGACACAGCATAGCGGTCTTAATTGATGCTTTTATAAACAGACTCAAAGCAGAGAAGATGAGAAAAAAATTCAAGCACCATGAAGTGCAAGATGAATCCAAACTTTTTCTTTTTAATCAGTTTTCTGTTTATTTTCAGATGATGGAAATATAACCCCATGTGCACTAAGAGAAAATTAGAATGGATCCAAGTAACAGAAACCTTCAAGAGCCTGCGTGTGTGTGGGTGTGTGTGTGTGTGCGCGCGAGCGAGCGCGTGCGAGCGTGTTTGCGCGGGTGTAAATGTGTGTATATAAACGTATGCATGTGGCAGGCACACCAACGATGGACCTTTTTAAAATCATTCTGTATGCTGACCTCTTGGGCAGACATCTGTGTCAAAACTGAACCCTCCCAATGTTCATTTTGTACCTGTGAAAGGGGATAATGGGTCGATGCTGATGATGTAACACAACGATCCTAATTTGGTCCAGCATTTGAACTTTGTTTTGATGATTATTATTGACAACATGGCTTAGGAAATGAAAAAACACAGGAAAAGAAGTAGGTTCAAATGAGAGCTATTACAAATTATAAGAACTAGGTCCCTCTTTTTCTCTTAAACTTCCTCAAGAAGGAAGCAACCATTATATGATTCATCATGGCACCACAATATCCATTATGTTTTTTGCTTTAACTCATTTTACCTGTACCTTTTTTCTCCCTTTCTGTCCTTTCCCACTTTCACCTTTACCCACCTGGTCCACCATCATATCCATACAGTGTCACTGTGATCTACTGTTAGCTTACTGGCAGGTCAAAGAGACAGACTGACTGAGAGAAGAGGTCTAATATGCACAGACAGGCAGAAATGCTATTTGATGTGTAGTGTCAGCTTGAATGAGAAGCAAGTCGCAGCAAATTTATGGAGATTTATGAAGAAAAATCATATTTGCATAATCTTGAATTTATAAACAGACAGCGATGTTTAAGAGTATAATCAGAGGGATCGAGTGTCAATATAATATGAAGTAGCAGAGAGATTTTTCTTCAAAAATAAGTGGTCTTTGAAACTAAAAGGAGTATTTTCAAGTCCCTCCACCTTGCTGAAATTATTTTTAGCTTTATGCATGGTACTGTATCTTTTAATTATTTTTAAAATTACTATTAGTTCTTCTCCCAAAGCTTAATCCCATAACAAAGATCGTTCCAAATAAAAAAAGAAGAGTTGCTCCACATGTTTTTCAGTGGTCGAACATAACATCAGGGCTCTCGCAATAGAAAAAAGAAAAAGATATATGTTTGTTTTCAAAAGTATGTACATATATATTTCTATTCAAATATATAGCAAATATATGAATATTGAAAAAAATGCAGAGAAATATAAAAGCCGTTCTAATTGAAAATATATATAAAAGATCACAAGACAATCGCTCAGAGTGAAAAAAATTGCCAGAAAAGAAGAAGTAAAAAGAAGAGGGAAGTTTAAACGGGTAACACAACCATGGGCAGAAGATCTTAGAGCGAAAGGAAGTTGTGTGAAAGAAAATTAAGTGGTGAAACTGAGGTTTGAACATCTTGTGATTTTGTAAATGTTCAAAGCTGTACCGCCTGTGCAGCAGGTAGCAGCTGAAAGGACAAGCACAGTAAAGTCAAATTATAGTGTGAGATTGTGTCGCTGGTTACCTGTGGTCTATGGCTCAGTGCAGAAAGTGTGGTGTTGAAAAAGAAAACAGTATAACGAGGACAGTCTATACAGTGAGAATCTTGTATTATGTTGTATTGTACCTTCTGGAGGTGTGTTCACAAACTCAATGCCATTACCTATAATTATGATTAATGACAACAAACAACCAACAAGTATTTCTGTTTCCTACCTGTGTCACAGCAAGTCATTCCCAAACTCCAAGAGTGCAGGCCAATGAGCATACCACACAGAGAAGTTTAAAACTGCTTCTAAATGTATTCATGCTCCCTTTCATTTGAAAACTAGCCAGGAGAGATATGTATTTTTGCTTTTTATTGCTAATGGCTTTTATGTTTCAAGTTATGCAAATACTGGTCTTCAGAAAAACAAGAGTTTGGGAATGGGGCAGGCCTGCTTTCACAACCAGGGGCTTCCTTACTCCAGTTGTATGGATATTGGTTGGAATGATGAAATAAAGTTCTGTCCAACCTGCTTTCCCCAGTTCTTCAGTGAAGTTGCTTCTACCGTATGACACCGATCTTCTGTCAGTTTGCTCAAAGTAAATGTAATGTTTGTCTTTAAAGAAAATTCCACCCTCCAAACATTTTAAATCAACATTTCCAGAATTCTAGTAAGGCATATAAATGTCCATGTAACATTTTGCCATTACATATAATATGTATTTTAACATTTTAGATTTTGCTTATGTTGATACTTTATAGCAGATGTTCTTTTTTTTTTTTTGTCCACCCAAACAAATTACCAGGACCAAATTATAATTATACTTCCTTGTAAATTTGAAGAATTCCCCTGCAATTATATTTAAAGCTAACACTGAATTGCTTTCAATGCATTTTACAAAGCATACTCACATAGTAAGGAAAATGCTAGCCATACTCAAATTTCCATACATTACAAATTATTATTAATAAAATTACATCAGTTTTAGAAGTTTATTTATCAAATAGCGATTATAGAAAAGATAAAATTACTAATATTTGTTAAGGAATAAAACAATCCACTGGATAAAGTGGTCCCCATATTTTATTCTTATTTATCTTATTATATTTGGACAGCTTTCCATCTTATGAAACATCTGGGGTGGATTTTTCCTTAAAATACATAACATACTTTCAAACTGACTTTGGCTGTGTTTATAAGGCCAACTTCACATGTTCCACTTCCCCAAAGTTTTCCACATCTGCCAATCAATCAGAACCCCGTCTCCACCCCCACTGTTCCCCGTTGTCCACTTATACAGCTTATGTTTTACTCCATAATAGAAGACTTGTGTACATAGGAAAGTGTTTTGTATAAATGAGTACTATTTTCGACATCTTCACTAGAAACCAGGGCACAATGTAAACTTTGAACTGAAGCTACTGTAATGAAACAGAAGAGGACTTAATGGAAAACCTATAAAATTATACAGACACCGCTTTATCTTGATTTATGGACCAGTTAAAACGTGTCAGAGTGGACCATGCATAATTAAAAAAATATATTGTTTTCTTCTTTTACAGGGCATTTGGTTGAGTTGTCTCTTTTTTTTGTTTTGTTTTGTTTATTTTTTGATATTATTGTAATTTAGTTTGTTTTTACTTTGTCACAGAATTTAGAGTTTGCTTTTTTTTTATTATTAATAAATTATTAATCCACTTTTGTGGGGAGGGGAGCAGCATTGCATGTACTGAAAATTTTGCTGGTTATAAAAGAAAAAGGAAAAATGGTGAATTGACCAATTTAAAAGGGGATTACTGAAACCATTTTAAAAATTTAGAGGTTGTTCCTTAAACTTTTATGGGGAAACATTTGCTTCAATTTGCAATTGCTTGCGTTTAACTCAACATTTTCTTTTCTATGAAAACAAAACAAAAACGGAAAAAAAGAGTACTCAACACCTTGTGCAATAAAGCTATCTTTTTATAAACTGTGATGATATTGTTTATTGGGGACTTGCTGTTGAATGTTGAATCTTAAGTATTTCTTCTGTTTAACGAAAAATCGTAGGAAGTGTGAATTTTACAGCCATGGGGACATGTATGCTGTTCTGGATAAAGGAGGTTAACAGACAAATTTAACCTTTGCAAAGCCCCAAGACGTGTGGAAAAAGGTCAAATGTGAACCAAGCCTGGAGAAATCTGTGCTCTTTTTTCTCATGTAAAAGCCAATGAAAATTCCGTAGGAACTTTACTATAAATTGTCTTCAACATTCCAGGGAACCAAGGAGTTTGAAATGAGGTGAAAAGTATATTTTTTTATTATAGACAAAATATAGCGTATAAAATTTGAATTTTTTTAGGACTGCCTGAATTGTTTAATCATCTTGCCTCACTTTTTTCAGCCAAGGTTATTTGAAAAAAATAAACACAGCTCTGAACAAGTACAGAGGAAGTAATTATTAATATTTGGAATACTTTGCAATTCCTGAGTAATTACTTTCCTGAATAAATACTTATAATATATAAGTATACTTAAATGCTTATTTCACTCAGCATCTCACTACAGCCCCTTTAAACTATATGGAGTCATGCATGTTGGCTTTTACAGCTAGTACTGCATTTTGACTAATGTGTAGTGCTTAACAAATTTACAAGACTTACCTTATACCTTACCCAATGGAAGGTTTATGCCACAAAATTAAAATTTGAACATTTAAAATTATTTTTCTTTTAAATTATGTAATCGTTAATCCACCAGTAGGCTCAAGTTCTTTAATCAAAATGATATTTTTGATGTTAAAATATAATTTTTGTTCTTATCTATGAATTGTCACATTTAAATTTAAATAAAAATTAAGCATCTTAATCAAAAATTAAAAATATAGTCAATCACATGATTAATTTTTGATTAAGATGCTTAATTTCTGGATTCTCAAGCAAGCAGGCTCAAATTTGGATATAAAGACATCAATTCTTTTTGTTATTTGCTTAATAAATAACAATATAATTTTTAGTTTCCAACAAGTTTTTGGCAGATTTGAAAAATATTAATGTTTTCATGCTTTTTATGACAGATACTCTAATAAATTTAAGCACCATCCAGCTATAATTTTCATAGCCAAATTGTACCAGAAGGATTTATTCATAGTTGTCTCTCTGCGTTGGCTCTGTGCTAGACTACTGACCTGTTCAGGGTGAACCTCATTTCTCAGTATGAAATCTGCCATAGGTTTCAGACCTGTGAAACTGACCAGCCCAATATTCATGCTGGTCAGTACTGGATACTTTTCATTGTTTTTAACACTTGGTTTCACTTCAGCTCTTTGCATGTCATAACTTATAGCTCCTCTCAACAGTTTGCTGATGCACCAACAACAGAACAAGCAAGAGTCAAAAGACCAGTTGTACCACATATTTTTGATATTGCCCCAATCTGGCAACAAACTCTCTGCGGGTAGATGGGCAGTCCAATGCACTTCTGCCTTTAAACCATAATTTCTCCATGAGACACACAGAAACCGCATGCAATCACATCTCATGTGCAGAAAAGCAATCACACTAAGGTTAAGTTCACCTCAGGGCAGCCACGCTGACACAAGCTCATCACATTAGTGTCTGTTTTCATTGACTTCAACTTGCTCTTTGACAACAACTTACCCTTTTGCTGGATGCAACAGCCTGTGGCTCATTTTTCTACAAGAGCTATTTACACCAGAAGAAAGCTCCTGTTTCTCGTTGAAAGTGACCATGTTTTTTGTTGTTTTTGAGAGTTGGTGCTGGTGTTGACAGGGTTTGCTTTCCAGGTGCTTTAGCCATTGTCTAATACCCATGAACACCAAAATAACCTACCTGTTTTCCCACAGAAGTATTGGCAATTCATCTGCTTCTCTATCAGAATTTCCTCTTCTTCTCATGTTGGATTCAGGTTTGACACACTAGATCGCCTCTTCACACCATCTTGTGATATAAATTGGTTTTGCATTAAAGTACGGTCTGGCTCTATTGTTGCGTCAGATCATACATCTTCAACACAATCAGGAGTGGATTGGCCAATTGGCAGCGTCGCTGGCCTGAGGATCACTTTGGCCTGAAGTGAACGTTCAGTTTGATTGATTTGAACATTTTCACATTATGACATATAATAACTGCCCCTATTTGTGTAGCTTTTGTACAGTTGTGTACAAACAAAAAATATAGTTATGTATTTTAAATGCAAATCTCTATTTTTTTAAAAATCATAATAGATACCACAATATTGCACAAATTTGGTCACGTGTAATGAAAACTTGATATAGTGACATCCTAAACAGCAGGTTGGCCATGCCCGAACACATTAGATAGAGGTTTTGAACATAAAGTCACTTGTTCCTTTGTTTTCTGTTGATAACTTTAATTGTGTTTTGGAAACTTTTAAGATATTTTTAAACCTTTAAAAACATCAATTTAAATATGCACCTTATTCATACACATTGAGAGGCAGAAATTCCTCTAAACACTAGAGGGCAGTGAAACAACATAATCTGATGATGAGTTTATTGAAATGGACTGGTGGAAATTTTTAAAATTTGTTTTTTTTTTCTTAAGGTGTTAACAGTGTTTTTCCCCACATTTGTATACAGGAAACAATAGCCATATATAAATTAGAGAATACCCACTCACTCACACACTCTTAAAATCACTCTGTCATCACAGCACAGCAAATCTATTCATTCAGATTTACAGAATATTACAGAATAACATTTATTGTTCACATAGAAATTTAAATAAGGTTTTATAAGCATTGTTTGAGATGTAGGCTGCTGTATGTTAATCTGAATTACTAATCTTGGGACTGCTACTAAGTTTAAATGGATGTATATTTGAATATAAGTGTTCATATGAATTTAATCATGACATCACAGCACTCATCTAGCCTTTGATGAAATCACATATGCCCAGCTTGCTTGCTATTGTCTCTCAGACTTGCTGGACTAGTAAGACTCTCCTGGTCTGTCCATCTACTTGCCATTCTTGTGTTTCTTCTGCTGGAATTTCCTGAAATGGTTCTGGATAGTAGAGGCGGCCTTCTCAACTTCAACAGGGCTGAGTGGAGGAACAGCAGGCACTGTGCATGTCCCGTTACTAGCATTGGAGTCTGAACACGACAGGACACAGGGAATAGCCAGGTAGGTAGAGGAAACAGCCAAGGAGAAAAACTCTGTTGCAATGATTGAGTTCAAACACATTTTATATATTAGCCTTTATTGAAGCAGGCTATTTTTCTGAATAAATTCTTTTTCAATTGGATTTCATAGTTATTCAGAACAACTCTAGTGGTAATGTTCCAGGGCCAGTCATCACAGCAGAATAATAGCCTGCATTTAAATGAATCACCTACAAATGTTACTTACTCTTTCTATACACGCCTATGCTGTTTCTCCTGAGGCCATCATACTGTAAATAAAATAGAACAGCCTTGTGTTATAAACTCTTACTAGATCTGCAGGCACACACAGGAAGAAGAGTAAGTTTCAGTTTAGTGCAAATGTGAACAAGATGTAACAGATACAGATTATGTGTAAGAATTATCAGTAGTGCTATCTTTTCTGGCTGCCATTCAGAGTTAAACACATGCAAAACTACTGAAATACTAAACTGCAAAGTATGTTCCACACTTAAGGAACTAATGGCCAAAGTACATGTGGGTCTGTGATTGTGCTTTCACAGTATTTGCATTCACAGTAATGACCTCAAACACAAATCCCCTTGATTGGGATTATAGCTCAAGCGGCACAGCGGCAGGGAAGCCAGAGTCTGAGAACCAGACCAGCTTATCATGCTTACCTGCCAGTTTGGCAGTGTTTTGTGCCTATGTGTTGGCTTTATAACCTTGTCTATGAGGTCTGCTCCCTCCTTTTACCTGACAAGCTAAGGTGAACTTAAACTGTAGCCAGTCTAAGCACAAAAAGGCATAGAGCTGCTTCTTGAGTATTCTGTTGCGTCATCTTTTCATTTTAGTACTTGTGCTCACATTTAGCACTCCATCTATTTCTCCTCGATGTATTTGGAAGTTTCAGTTGTATAAAGGTTTTAGCCAGACGTAACCTTAGAAAAAGTACAAGGGAAATACAAGCCCGTCAACTAAAATTTCACTTTACACACATGGAAACATGTGTGCACTTTCAACTTGGACTGAAATGTGCTTCTTTATTCATGGATACACACTGAAACCTTCAGGAGACATCAGATGTGAACTGTGAAGATGTAGACGGTGTTTATCTCTCTACTAAAGTTTATTGAATTACAGACACTGATTCATCAAGGGCCAAAAAAGTATTCTCTAACTGAGTCTGATGCAAAAGTAAACTTCATTTTTTAAAATATATTATTTTGCTGCTACTTTCTGAGTGTAGAGGCAAACCATCTCTGCCTTTTTAAGACACATTCCTCTGCTTTCATGTCCTGTCCTTCTCAGGGACACAAAAAGGACATGTGACCAGCTTCTAGCATCACATGCTGAGTCAAGAGTGACTGCTGGCCTTTCTTGCTACTAATTACCAAAGAATAAGAATTAAGTGTGTTGATGATTAAAAAAATACTACTACTATTAATGTACCTGGGATTATGAAGATCTTATGACAATAGTTATACAGGCTAGAAATACTAAGAATAGAGGATGTGGTTTTACCTAACAGTTCTCTCATACACAGAATGAAGCTATATGGACAGAACTGATGTGGTTTGTAACGTAAATTATGAGGTGCATCGATCTTGCTATAACTAACCTCATCTGCTTTGCTGCTCTTCCGGCTGAGAGACACTGAATGAACCTGCCAAGGCAAAGGCTGAGACACCATATAAGGCAAAGGGTCCTGTTCCCGCGCAAATCGCGTCCCTATCTGAAAATAAAAGGACATTTGGCTTAGACATATGACTATAGGTCAAAGGTCAAAAACTGGCTCAGCTCTAAATGTGAAAAACTTAAGCGTGGCAAACATTTTTAGAACAATGACAGGGCAGCATTTGACAGTCTGATCTAACATCATTTGCCTGAATACATCTGGAAGCTGTAAATATAAACTTGGTTTACAGTAACCAGCTGTTGCGACATGATTCACATATACATTCTTATTTTATAAAGCTGTTGTCAATGCCATTTACCTACAAACACTTACTATATCTGATATCCTCCATAAATGTAAAAAAAAAAAAAGGCATCTTATTGCGCACTAATAATCAACGTCATCATTCTTATTTCTGATCTGAACAGTAGAGAGCTATCATTATAATCACCTTACCGTTTCTACCATTTTGACCACCATGTACATAGCTGTTAGCATGGTTATCAACATCTTGATCACTATTCCTTTAGGGCCTTCTTTGCTTTCAGTTGCTGTCTTCAGTTCTATTCAACAAAAATAAAAATCCACACAGGCAAAGGTCTGAGCAATCAAGAACAAACACGCACAGTTCACTGTCTCAGTCTCTGACACATAAGGGTAAGACTGCTAAAGAGCTTTGCAGGACAGAAATAGAGAAGCAGTAATCTTTTCCTATGCACAACACTTATCCCTCAGGTGTGCATTGCACCTTTCCAGTAGCTGTAGCAGACGAGCATTTATTTATCTATAAAGAGAAAGCCTATTGATAATTTAGGATGCATACAATTTAATTTAGCTTCTAGTTAAGTGTGTAGTAAGCTTATTAATAAGCCAAACAACAACAGCTTAATACTGAGACTACTGATACTAGAGTTACCTCCTAATAAGGTATTTTTTTAAGAAAGGTCTATACCTTATAGCAAATTACTTTAATACAGGTTATGAAATCATTTTCTCATGTTTTACAGATCATTTACAAGTGTTTAACAAAAAAAAAATGTTGTTTGACCTTGTATTGACCTGGTATTTGTCCTGTTTACTTGATCATAATGTTCTTATGTTTGTAATCTTTTAATTAATGCTTAATATGTTGTCAAAAGAAGAGCAATAATAAAATTTGGCAATCAGTCAGTTGGATTGTTTTTTCACAACCTATTATTGACTTTCAAGTCATTCATTCAGCTTCAACTAAAACCCAGAATCCTGGAAAGTGTTACTAACAAGTTTGGTAAATATATGAAATGCCTGGTTTTGCTTATTTACTATCAAAATAAAGTTGATCAGTTGTGCTTTTATTGTAAAAACAATAAACCTAAATGATGTTTAAAAAAATCAGAAAAAACCCCCATAAAACTCAAAGTGCTGATCTCCTCCATCCTCTACTGATTGTTGCGCTGTTTGTACATCAGGCAAAGATGTCTGATAGGACGTCTACACTGAAATTCAGAAACTTTGGTTTTCTATGACTAAAAGGATGCATCAGTATGCCAATTATGCCGTTATCTTAATGAGATAGACTTATCTGTGAGATCACACATGACTAAGGTCTGTGTGCGTCATTGTCTGGAGTGTCGCCTCTAACCCCTGCAGCCCAGTGATAATCTTTTAGGCATGTGTCTGTGAATACATTTCTCCTGGCACTGCACTGTGAAAGACACTGTTGTTATCAAGATCAAGTGTCAACCTTGTCATGTAAAGAATTTTTATATCACTAATCACTATTTGCCCTTTGTTTACACTTGACGACGTGTCCCATGAGCCTGAATGAAAATGAATGTTCAGTTTGTTGTTGTGGAATTACATAAAGGTGCGGGAATGTGTTATCACTGTGTATTATCACTGAACAGATGGGTATAAGAGCTGTCCTAACACTGGCCAACTGGTTACATGTCGCATCTACAGGACAAAGGCAGTCGTGTGAAGAGAAATTGGTAAGAAAATTATGATTTCTCACAACTTTGACAAAAGATTTCTTCATCATTCCTGCTTTAAGAGTGATTACATATTAAAAAGTATACTTACTGCATGAAGAGTAATAAAGGGGAAGAAGAGCAGCGCTACAAAACTGGATTTAGGCTGTTGAGAATAGCATGAGTATAGCTGCAAAGCAGCAACTACATCCAGAATGTATTTTAGATCTTCCTCTTCTGTTACTTACATCTTTTTTCTCTGATGAGAGGTTACAGCTGATTCAGCATTAAAAGAATCACAATGAATGTGTATATCAGTGATGAGTTAACATTTTGCTAAATGCTCTGTTGGGTAACAACTCTTTAAAAATCTGTATTTAGACATATTACTTACCTGTGTATAACTCATATATAAATCACATATACTTCACAAACTTAGTAAGTGATGATTACATGCTTACTTAAATTATTCATTATCAATTGTTCTGGCTAATCCATTATTAGTCTTACCAGTCACTTGGTATATGTTACTGTACAACCACTATCTTAACTATATTATATAGCAGGCTGTACTATATTACCTTCTTTTTTTTACTTTATTAATCTTATACCAGTTGTGAAAAACATTATTCTGCTGCTATTCAAGCTCTCAGACGTGCACAGTAGCTCAAACTCAAACTGATCAGAATCTAAAGAGTTGCGAGCTTAATGCTGTAAGATTTTTAAAATAATATCGCAGTCAAGAGCTATAAGCGGTGTGCTTTATCTTTCTGACACTCTGCAGATCTGTCTGAGGCGAAGCCATTATATCAGCGTATCACATTTAGTTCGCAAGGATCAAATTTTATCATAGTAAAATGAAAAAAACGAAACAGGGAAGAGAGTCTTGCTTCAGTGAAGCATTACAGGGAGATAGAAATCATGACAAACCAAGTTCATTCTGTACTTTGCATCCGTCTTTTGAGATTTTCCCTTCTATTGTTGTTAGGACAACAAAGCTTTTTACAATGCATATTCATGTAGTATTTGCAGTATTAGACCATATAGATGTTGCATTGCAGGTTACATACCAGTAATGATTTTTGCTGTTATTGTTTGTTGTTTGTTTTGCTCACAGGGTTCCAGTCAATACTTCATACATGGTGATGTGGTGAACCATTGAAGAAAAGCTCATTTAAAAGAGAGCAGAGAGTCTCATCAGTTTCAATCATGTCATTCAAGCTTCATAAGAGACTGAGCAGCAAGAAGAAAAGTATGTTTCCTTTTTGTTCTTCTGTTTTTGTTTGTCAGGGGTTTGTGCATCATTATCATGTGTTTCATTTTGAACATTGTTTTTCATACTTACAATACTTGAACATGCTGTGGGTATTGTGTAGCTATTGAAAGTCAGTGAGCGACTATAGGCGCCAAAGAAATTAGATGCCTCAATGCCTATGCTCTACAAAGATGAGAACTCAGTCACCTATCATTTCTTTGTATTTTGATTGGAAAATGGGAAACGGGTGCAATGATTTATTAAAAAATGTGCACCCTTACATGGAAAAGCAAGATAAAAATAGACTTTGTACACTTCTGAATAGTTTGAAAGTCAGTGTTTGGAATGACTGCCTTTAGTGTTCAAAAACAGCTTGAACTCTCTTAGACAAGCATTTTTTGTAATTTCTTGAAGTAGTCGTCAGGAATAGTTCTCCAGGATTCCTGAAGGGTGTTCAAAGCTTTTCTGTGGATGCTGGCTGCCTTTTGTACTGTTCACTGTTTCAGTAATGTCGAGGTCTTGGCTCTGTGGTGGCCAGTCCATGACTGATAGTCTTCTCTTGTTTGTTTTCCTAAACTGCATGGTAGATCAACTTCTGATAGCATGTTCTGCATTCATCATTCCATCAGTTTATACAAGATCCCAAACGAAAGAAAAGAATACAAACAGCTGTAAAACAAAAGTGTACAATTAAATAGAAAAAAAGCAATATAAAAGAAGAGCTTTTTGCACAGTACAGTAGCTTTTTGTGTAATTGGACTTGTTTTTTGTAACTATTTTTTGTCTTACTTATTTTATCAAAGTCTGTGTCACACTTAAATGGATAAAAGTACATTAATCTCAGATAGGAAAATCGAATGCACAGCATAAATTACTGTGTTTTCTTTTTCAAACTAGAATCTCCAAAGGATAGTATCCAGGCAGAGGTTCTCCATGAGCTCGGCTTGGAGGCCTACCAGACTACACCACTAGATCTTTCATCAATGTTAGACATTAGTACTTGGGCTCTGGGGAGCCAATCTCCTCTAGAGCCCTCTGACCTACCAAAAGCTTTCCTCCAGTGCCTTTGGCTGCTCAGGCAAGATGCCCGGACTCCTTGGTGTGAGTCTCTTCATAATTTCATTACAAACGATGACAACAAATCTACCGGGAAGGTGCTCAGTAGTTTTAAAGGAGATAGCCAGTGTGCCATCAAGCCTCTTGATCTAATCACAGCTGTCTATATGTCTGCCAGTACCTTCCTTCAGCAAGAGATCTCCAAACGCATGATGCAGTGCCAGTTTTCTATACCACTGGTCCTTCCAAACAAAGGTTCAGAAGAACCTAGTTGCTTCCTTCTTTGGCCTTTAAGAGGGATTGTGGGCCAATGGAGATCTCAACCCCTAAATAAATACAGGCAAATCCAAGAGGGGGATTTGGCAAGCACATGCATGCCATTAGTTTCATTTGTCAGGCTTGGTAGTTGCAGTGTGTCCAAGTCACAGGTGCTAAACCAAATGTTACGTGGAGTCACATCATCCTGTCAAACATTTCTCCACAGGGGGATGGAAGGAGGGCAGCTGCCCCAAAGGCTTTCGGGTGGCCTGGTAGAAATTGGATGGCATCTACCCACTGGAGATAGCACCAAAGACGTCTTCCCAGTCCCTTTGGTCTTCTCTAATCTGCGGGGTGATGCCAGTGCACATGAGAAATGCCTTACCTTTTTATGCAAGGCATCTTCAGCTATAGTTGTTTTCTGTGGAAATCTTAAGGAGAAGGAAAAACAACTTCTTGCTTCCTGTAAGGATACAGACAGCAAACTCATACTGGTTGACCTTTTAGACACTGAGAGAAATGAGAACAGAGTTGTTGGTTTTGTTGATGAGAACCTTGAAGAGTACATGGGGCTTCCCAAAGAATCTGTGGTTCAGGGCAGAGGTCTGAGTGAGGATGCACTGGCTAGTAAACTATGTGATACTCTAAAAAATCTGCTACCAGACAGACTGAAACTTGTTACGCTTGAGGAAGCAGCAAAATTAGCAGTGGAGATAGGCCTAAATGTGGACGAAGGACCCGTTTGTCAAAAAGCCATGGCCACAGTGGAGGAAGTGTTGAAGGGTTTAGATGAGGGATCTGCTGAATATAGGCGTAAACAGCTTCCTCTACAGGGGCCTTTGTGGAGCAAACTAGCAGAACTTGAAAAAGCAGAGAGTAAGCAGAGAAAAGAAAAAAAAGAAATTGACCCCCAGCTGCAAAAAGAAAAGAATGACATTTTGGCTGAGTTGCGCAGCTACAAAATGACCCCAGCTATGAAGATCTTTACTGATGCTCTCTTCACCAAAGACAAAGTGAAGAGAGCTTACTTTCTTAGCTGGCTCACTCTAAGACTTGAGGAAACTGAAAAACAAAACAAGACACAAGATCTGCTCGCAAATCCACAGAAAGTAAAGAAAGACAGCATGCTGGTACATTTGGATAAGCTTGAACAAAGAGTCAAAAACACCCTTGGAGACACTGGTTCAATATTTCAAGAGGGAACAGAAATACAGTCTGTACGTCCAAAATTGCAACTTTCTGAGCAACAGTCTGAAGGAAGCCAGCAACTGAATGTTTCAGAATCCAAAGAAAAGACCACAGAACCACTGTCACAACAGAAAGAATGTCTCAAGCATGACCCAATCATGGCGCAGGAGTCATCTGTCACTTTAAATGAAAAAGAAAATGTATTACATTCAGTCTCTGAAGACCAAAGCTGTCTTTTAGAGTCAGGAGAAAATGGCACTTTGAGCTTCAAAGAGAAAAAGCCAAATGAATCAGAGCTGACACTAACTATGGAAGCCTTAACTTCTGGCAAACAACAAATGAGCCTTGATGATTGCTCTGATCCCTCTTATGAACCTGATACATGCGCATTAGGTCCTGAGCACTTTCTGCGTGAGATAGGCCTAATCTTTGAGCTAGCACACATCAGCCCCAGTAGTGGAAGCCAAAATGTGTTACGTCTCCCTAGCTTAGCTACAGATCTTCTTCTTTATGGGATTCCACTTGAACTAATGGATGGAGATGCCTCAAATATCCCCATCCAGTGGCTGGGCTGTGTCTTTGCAGAGCTCAAACGTCGCCTACCACAAGAACAGTGTAGGACAAGAGTGCTGACAAATCTTGGCGACTATAATGCCAGGAATGCAGAGATTCTTTCTGCATTGTTTGGAGTGAAATTCCCTGAATGGAAGAAACAAACTACAAGAGGGGTGTACATGGTTGCCCTGTGTCTACCTGAAAATCTCAGAAAGGACATGAAGTGTGATGTTTTGTTGTTAATTGAGGTCAGAGGTCTCTGCTCACCGGGCAGTAAAAGAAATATACTGGTCGATGACAATGAAATGGCTACCTTTGCAACAGGATTGAGTGACTTTTTAATGCACAACATGTCTTCACATCCTGGTTCTGATTTTGAAACAAACCTCAGTGTCAGAGTTAATGCTCTCCTGCGAATCAAAGAATATGGCTCCATGCCCTTTTGTCAATTCTTTGTCCAGAATGAAAGCCTAAATAGCAAATTACAAGCCTCACAGTTAAGGTACGTTTCTCAGGTGCTATTGCAAACTAGCAATACTGATAAAGATGGAAAGACCACAAGCTGCACAATCTCTGTCAAAGGACCATGGTACAAAATGTCCCTCTTTGAGCCAGTTGATACAGATTATAGTGGGGATGTTTTAAAATTTAAAGAAATCCTTTTGGAAGCATTGAAGAGGAGTGCCGCTAAGTCAGAAGCCCCAGTTTTGCCTGAATTTATCAGGCGTTTGTGTTCTGTTTGGGATGTGATCAAAGAGGGATCATTCTCCATTGGTCTCCAAAACACTGACATAGCTTTGGCATTTTCTTTATTGTGCACAGAATTTTCCTACTGGGAAAACAATTTACTGGATAACATGCAAAGTTGGCTAATGGGTGCAACAAAAAAAATCTTTACCACAAAGGGAGAAGCTTTGGATGCATCTATTCAAAATGACCTTCTCAGTGAATTAAAGAAGGAAGCCAGTGAGGAAGTCAAAGCAGAGGTGAACAAACTCACGTCAATAGCAGAGACATATGTGATGAAAGAGGAAACTCTCAAAATGAGATCTGAGAAATTCATGCCAATCCTAATGAGCAATATTGACAACCTACAGGACAGAGTAACTGAAGAGATAATGGAAAGGTTGGAGGCAGTCTATGAGAGCCATTACTCTTCCACACAGCTTAAAAAATTTGAAGCATTATTGGAAAAAGAACAAGAATCCAAGGTAGATGCACTAGTAGAAAAAAGCAAGACAACAAAAATTCTTCTGAAAGATGCAGAGATAGAGGACGAATTTGAAGCTGTGTGGGGTAAGACATTGTCCAACTTTGAATTCAGGCCTTCAGAAACAGAAGAAATTACTCCAAGAGTTGAAGATATTCTGAGACAGAATCTAATCAGCCGTGGCCTCCAGAAACACATGAAAAAGCTTGAAATGATTGGCCAGAACCAGAACTCTGACTTCCAAGTTTGTGATGAGCATTTTAGATACCGCAGCAGATTAAAGCAAATGTTTGAAGACAACAACAAACAACAGAAGGTAGAAGCTCAGCAGGTAGCAAACAATATCATAGAGGAATGCAAACAGTATATAGCAGACAAGTGTAATATACCAGTAGATTTCTCTGACACTTACATTACAGAGCTGTTACAAAATATTGAAAAATCTTTAAATGAAAAATTTGTGGAAACTAGATCAGCTTTTGAGGTGGATCTGAAAGTGTATCTCTGTAATGCTTCATGCCAAGACTTTCAAAACCTGCATAATCGCTATGCCAAAGACGCAGAACTCTTGACATGTATCACTGAAAGAAAAAGTATGTATGTGGCAAGGTTTATCTACAACTTTAGGAAAAGAGACCAATGCCAAAGGGTGGCCCAAGCATTCATTTCTATGGTCATCAAACCCACAGTCTTGGATTATATCAACAGACCCCTGGGGATATCCATTGCAGAGGAGATCCAAGGTAAAGCTCAGCAGTATCACTCCTCACAGGCCTTCCACCAAAGCTTGCTGGAAGAGATGATTAAAAAAGATCAATTTGAAGTCTTCCTGGAATATCTGCTTTTCTATGACAACTTCAGACTGAGGAAGATCCAGGAAACAGTGGCGGCTCACCTCACTGAATCAACCAACCTGGGACAATGGAGGCGTCAGAGACTCTGCAAGATTGTAGGAAAAATTGAAGAAGCAATGAACGAATCCACAGAAGGTATCAGTGGAATCCTGAATGATACAAAGCCACTGCTGGAGAGAGTGTGTCTTACTTTAGAAAGAGATGGTGATGTTAATGTGATCAGGACCTCTTTGACTGGACCCCTCTTTAGTGTCACTATAGAATGGAAACATTTTGTTAAATGTTTACTGGAGTTAGTGGCTGCAATGCAGATGGACCTTGACCAAGAGTTTTCCAAAAATGTGGATACCACCCAACTTCTTAACTGCCTTCCAGTTCAGCCCCAAGACTACCTCTTCAAAAAAGTGAAAGGCTGTGACAAGCTATGTCCTCTCTGCAGAGCCCCGTGTGAGGAGGAGGATATGGGGCATGAGGTTCACAATGCCTTGCTCCATCGACCTAAAGGCATGCTGCCTTATGCCTCTAGTTCTGTATCCTGCATCAGCTGCCCTGAAAGCATGAGCAAGGACAAGGACACACATGATATATCCACAACAAACAAGGTTCTCCATTCACTCTACCCAGACTGGAACTTTTCTCCTGACAACCCAAACAGCACAAAGGCCAGTGATTACTGGAGGTACTGTGTGAATTAAACACTCTTTATTGTAGAAATTATATGTCAGTAATCAATTATATTCAATTATATTAAATGAATAAATTATTCATTGCAGGTATGTGCTGGTGAAGTTCAATGAGAGGTTTGCGCAGGAGTTTAAGCGGGAGCCGACAAAGATTCCTGAGGAATGGAGGAGAATCACTCAGGAGCAGGCCTTAAACAGTCTGAAGGAGGTGTTCCTTCCCAGACCAAGTGTTTAAAATACTGCATTCAGTTCAACTAAGAAAGAACATATGTTCATATGTGAAAAAGCATAATTCAAACATGGAATTAAGATGTTGGGTTTTAAGGATTCCAACCTGATTTGAAATGAATGCAGAAGGAGGACTGCTCTGTGCTGAATGTTAACTTTATTATTTATTGTTTTTAACAGGTTCAACTCATTATTACTTTTTTAAAACATACTTTGAAATATACTTATAATATTGTAAATAGCATTTCTGTATAAACATTATAACGACAGGACAACTAGTTTTTGATTTTTATTTCATTATTTTTAAAAGGCAGAACATTATGAATGTATGTTTATAATTTATAAAATTATCAATATAAATCAAATTACTTTTTCTTATCCTATATTTTAAAGTATACAAATAATATTCAGATATATCAATTATGATGTCACACCACGGTGAAGCATAACTGACAAAAGTCTAAGTGAACTTGTGACATGTCAAGTAAAAGTAAACCAAAAATAGAAAAATTAATGTCTCTTTGCTTACCTGTTAGCACCTGCTGATATTTGCTCCATTTGGTCATGTGCATCCCTTAGGTAGATATAACCTCCTCCATCTGACTTTTAAAATATTTTGTCATCTGTTTAAGTGTTAGCATGTGAAATTTTACAAGCACTATATCTCATCATAAAGGCTACATACGCTAACTCTTTGTCTGAAAGCACATGGAGAAGCTCTAATGACACTAATGTTTGCAACCTCCTTGTTGGCTACTCAAGAAAAACTTGTTAGGATTGTTCTACTCACCCTGCTGTGCATTAGTAACATGAATTGCAAGTGGAAAAAGAAGGGAATAAGTGAAATGGTGAAATCCACAAGAGGGCAATATAGGACGGAGGAATCCCTGATAGCTCACTGAGGTGAGAAAAAAAAACAGGATTTCTTATTTAAATCCCATAACTAACCTGCCATCCCTTACTCCATACGGTACTATATTAATCCATTAATCTATCTACTGTAACTGCTGTTCAATGGGCCATTCATCTGACTTATTTTAATAAAACAGTTAGTTGCTATTACTGCTGTGGTGTACTTTGTAAAGCCAATCTGAGATTCAGACTTTAAAACCTGGGAGTCCAACAGCATATTTCATTCCTAATTTTACATACCCACTGCATATTCTCCTCAGTACATTGTAAAGAACGTATGATGATGACCACCTACAGTCTGGGATTTGAAGTGGACTGTCTGTAACACCTTTCCCACACCTTCAGATAAATCAGATAGAAAGGTTAAGGCATAATATTGTTAATGTATACCCTCAGTGCATGGTTTTTTCTTCTCATTCCTGTGATGCATTCAAGGTGCAGACATAACGCAAGTAAATAGCGCTGCAGAAGATGAGCAAGCATAAACTGGGGACCTTTTTTTGAGAGGGAGGTCATTTCAATTTTTCAAGCAGCTCAACAAATATCACCAAACAGACAACTCTTTCTGCACAGTTTGTCACAAAATGTGTCTGCTGTTTAGCTAACTGCACAGTATTTCTCAGGGAGAGAGAGATGAACTCTGAGATATGGAGAAAGGTGTAAGACTGGGATAGTAGCGGGAGGTTAGATTATTTTTAATGACAGAGACTGCTCAGCAAGTGACATTTGCTAAACTAGAAATTTAAGAATTGTGTCCTAAATCATTTAACACAAATTTTGTGTTAATCAAACTGCAGGAAAGTAATGTGGGCATAGTAAGCAGTTTGGGACAGTTAAGTGCAGGTTTAACTGGCTAGTTTGTAGTTCCCAGTGATTCACTATATATTGCACTCCATAGAAGACATGATGTTCATGGTCAGTGTTAGGTTACATCAAGGGTAGCAGACACGCATTTATATTTAAGGTGATGATGCTGATGAGATTCATTTACTGAATTCTACCTTTTATCCTAACACCATAGTGTCTAGGGGTTGGAAATCAGCCATACAGCCCATGAAACATCTGCTTATATCTTGCTGAATTCTGACTGAACCCAGAAATACCAGTGAATAGCGGAGTTGCAGCACAGGTTAACTAATCACAGCCTCAAAAAATAAATTATTGTGTGACTTATTTATAAGTAATTCTTTTCACCTGATTTTAGGGTCCGCCCACCTGCCACCCATCATCAAGTGGGACTGCCTCCATAGAAGCAGAGGTTTTGGCAGTTTGCATAATCTTTGCTGGTAGAGTATTCAGTTGTGTGTTAACACAATGCTACAGTCTTTACAGGAGTGAACATCCCAGCAAATTCACCCCAAGTTCAGACCATGCAATGCTCAGAGAAATTGCAAAACACCCAAGAGCTGCATCTCAGACTCTACAGCCCTCAGTTAGCATGTTAAATGTAAAGTTCATTAAGGTTGACAAAGTTGCACCTAAACAAAGCACAAGATTTCTTGAACAATGTCCTTTGGACAGACAAGACCAAAGTGGAGATGTCTAGCCATAACAAACAGGTTTGACAAAACCAAACACAAACACCTCATCCAAACTGTCAAGCACGGTGGTGGGGAGGGCGATTATTTGGGCTCATTTTGAAGCCACAGGACTCAAGGACACCTTGCAGACACCAAGTTGATTATGAACTCTGTGTACCAAAGTGTTCTAGAGTTAGATAGGTGAGACAGCTAAACCTCGGTTAAAATTATTTTATGCAAAGGACAATGGTGTTGATTAAAGGGTTGCAATGGTCCATTCAAAGACCAGACCACAACCCTGTGCTGTAGTGCCTGCAAACCTCTGAAACAACACTGTAAAGACGAGTGCATCAGAAACCATGTCAGAAACAGATTAACTCATACAGGGAATGATTACTTCATGTTATTGCTGCTTAAGGTGGCTTTGCAAGCTATCAAATGATGGATTGTACTTTGTTTTTTGAGTCATATGAAAGCTTTCTTTTTCACATGACTGTATATCTGTATACATTTAGGTGTGTGGCACAGATAAAGTAATTTTCATGTTTCACTAATTATTCCCCAACTTCTTTAAATATCAACATAGTTTCATCCTTTATTATTTACTTGAATAAAAACAGCTGCTTTTGTTCACTTCACACTTAGCATATACAAACATAATAACACCCAACTGCAACAGCATGAAAAATAATCTCAGTTATGGCATCAATTAATGGATTTTCCCAAAAAGCCAGATCTGTGTGGATTTATAATGCACATAGGTACCTAGCAAGGGACCATAATCTAAACTCTGTTTTCATGCAAATTATTTACAGCAGACATATAAACATCCAACTGCCATCATGGTTTATTTTTCCCAGTGAATGACCTCCTCCAGCTGTGCCTGTTTGATGAATAGTCACAGTATGGTCCAATCTGCCTTGTAGCCAGATGGAGAAAACAAAGCTTTACACTCAGCTGCATGCCAAAAGCAGCAAACATGTAGACCAGCATGAGGAGAACTTTTTTTCCTGCTCTACCTGCCAGATCAATCAAGCCTTCTGTTTGGATGTCTTGTCAAACCCAGAAGAAACTAAACAAAACCAGGATTTAAAATTTCCCCTAGATGTGACTTATCTAGCATGATCCAAATGGATAAAGGGATAACATCTGAGGAGGCTGAGACAATAGAAAAGGTAGAGGAGAATCCATATCAGACACACAATTAATTAGGCGCATATAGTAAATGGTAACAGGCCAGAGGAAATTGCAAATAATTTGGTAAAGGGCAAATAAAAGTTCTCTGTGTAGCTTTTTTTCTCCAATATATTTCAGTAATACAAATCTGCAGCGTGGGTGAGTTTGAAGAGAGAGAAAAAGCAGACCTCACTGTGGCTTACAGATATATATCTTATATCATCCAAACAGTGATGAAAATTCTTAGTGGAAGCTTGCTTTAGCCATTTTAAATCCCTGTTGCTACATACACACATAAACAGGAAAAGGGAGGTACACACAAACATCCAGAGATAATGGAGTGAAAGCTGAGCATACACTAAGGACTACAAAGCAACCCATCTTATTTTCCTATTTCTTTGCATTAGAATATCAACTTTTGAGCTGAGAAAATCAGCTCAGAAGTTGTGTAATGCTGTTTTACTAAATGCTTACAAACCATCCATTTAGTCATTTGTGTTATATACTTGTGCTTTTAAAGTACAATGGGTAGTAGCAAGGTGCATAATCTAGGGCTTGTAGACGATACCGTTGTTCTTGTTAACACTTGCAAAAGCTTTGAAGTGAAACTCTGAGGTAGCTTGTCACTCTGACACCTCAAATAGGTTAAGAAGTGACATCAATATGAGGCCTCTCACGGTGTTGATGGCGCTGACAGATTTTAACCCTTGACTCGGTCGCAAATAGCTATCTGATAACTGTGACTACAAACTGCCTGGAACACACAGGTTTTAACCTTTTTAGTCAGGTGAGTGGGAGTGAACAGACTAACTGATTACACAACAGTTTCTACAAACATAGCAATGACAAAAGTAGCAGCCAGATGATTTTCAAACCAAACTGAAAATGAATGAAATAAATGTGGCCTGAAAAATATCAGTGCCATTACACAAAGTATTGTAGCAGTATACTGAATCTGTGTATTTCTGTCATGGATAGTCATGTAAGTAGGCAGGATAGGACCCAAATGCAGATTAACGGAGGCAAAAATAAACTCAAACTCAGCTTTATTGCTGGAACGGAGAAAATACAAAGTAAACTGGGGAATTACAGGTAACTAGACACACAGAGAGCCACACAGCCATGAGGGAGACCACAACACTGGACAGAGGGAAACAGAGGGGTTAAATACACAAGGAATGATGAGGGAACCGGAGGGAACACAGCTGAGACAAATTAGACACAACAAGATGGGAAGCAAAGCTAAACACACTGAACATGGAACGCAAGACTTTCACAGTAAAACAGCAAACGATGGAACACATGAGCTTGACACAGGAGTGGCGGAAAGACAGACGAGAGAGGGAGCGAGGGAACACGAGGGAGCATGAGAGTTACATGACGGGCTGGGGAAACATGGATAAACATGATAGAAGGGAGTAACTTGGAAAGAAACACAAGAAGGGGAGCATGAGAACAGAAAAGGGTAACAAGACACAAGGACACACACAAACACACATAAACACAGATACACAGAGAGTGACACAGAGGACAGAGACACAAGGGGAACCTAAAGGACAAGGAACCAAAAAGGAATATACGAAACTCAAGACAGACTAACCTAAAGACTGCTAATGAACCTAAAACATAAACCATAATACAAAAATGACACAAAACACAAGAGCTCAGAAACAGTGGGTCAAAATGACCCAGAACCATGACAATTTCAACAAATGATTCCATTTCTTAGTAGATACATTTAAAATAATATTTACATAGCATCCAAAATTTGTGCATTTTCTAACAGCAATATGTTCTGATCAGGTCAAAGCACAATTAAAATATCTGTAGTCTCACATTTTTTTAAATGCAATAATAATAATGATGGCCAACTTGTTGCACTTACAAAGCAGTAAGGCACTACAAGGCAGTTCCAGCTTCAGTCAAAAATGGCCAGTGTGATAAGGCATTAGCTTTGTGTCCTTGCAAATGAGAGCTCCCATCCAGCTACTGCCATTCCAGATAAGAGTAAACAACAGCAAATAGTGCCTGAGCTAACAAAAGCATTTCAAACCACAGTAGTTCTCAAACACAATTCAACTGTGATATTTTAATTTGTCCTGGCAGGTCACTGCTCATTCTGTCCCCAAGCCTCCAGCATTGACTTGTTGGAAGAAAAAATCTGCAGGAGGCAATATTAATTTATAGGCAATGGGCTGTCAGTAATAATAATGATGGGCAAACAGTGCTATTTGGTGCAGTCTAACAAACCACAAGAGTTATGTGTTAAAATCCCCTTCCCTGATGCATATCTTCAGTGCTTCTTCAGCGGCGTGTGAATACAGACATACAGAGTTCAGAACCAAGACAGGTCATGAAAGACAATTTTATCTGCCATGACTGTTTGTTACGAAACATGTCCTCAAGGGGAACTGAATCGAAATTAGACTGTCTGTGACATTTAGCAAGGCAGACATGCTTCACTGCTACACACTCGAAACATTGTAGGTTCAGCATCAATCAAAATGAAAAAAGTTCACATGAAATAACCTTGTTTTGAAATGTAGCTGTAAATGTGAAAATCAGCATTTATCTCTCGTGCAGAAATCCCATTTTTCTATGAAATGCTGCTTCACGTATGCGTTTCTCACATTTCTATAAATATTCCAAGATCGTGATATTTTATTGAAAAGTACACCTACACATTATGTAATACAACACATTAAAAGAGATCCTCAACCATTTTGGCTTGTGAAAACAGCTTTTTCTAGTAGGGGACCACTGTAACATTTCAAATGTTTGAGAAAGAAGTTTCATCAAAAAGTGATTTCCCCATCAATCTTCTCAAGTGGCTTTATTTAAATAATTGCCTGAAGCCCAGAGTAACACACTGCACTTCAACAGCAATTTTTAACCTTCCATAAAGCGCTTCATAATGTCTTTCTCTTTCACCACACACGCACACACATTTCACATAGACACACCAATAGCAACCAAGTTGTCATGCAAGGCACACACACTTCCTGTTGGGGACAATTTGGGTTTTAGTGTCTCGTTGTAGCCCACTTTGTCATGAGTAAAGTATGGCGGCTCCAAAGTGCTAAACATAACACCACCGGACGAAACACAACAACTACAAGAAATCCACCACAGTATTTCACAAAACACAGCAACAATTCAAATTCAGTTCATAACAAAAAAACATGTTGCACCACAAGAACAAAAAAACAAAAAAAAACTTGGGAAGTTACCAGTGGTGAACCACCACATCCTGTCTCATGACACAATGCCATAGTCGCACATGCAGAATCTTGGCTGACTTTCCCTTAAATTTTATTTTGGATAAAGAGAACATTTTTTAGTGTCTTACATTGAAAATAGGGCAGCATGATGATGTGGTGGTTAGCAAGCTCTTTTTCTTCCATCCTCTTATAATTAGCTTATATGTTACACAAACAAAAAACAGGAAGTGACATCAGCCTGTCCAATCACAAGCAAGAAATGTGTCCTTTTTGTTTCTGCAAAGTGCAGTGTCATGTTTGGAAAAATGTTCAGTTTTAACTTTGAGTTCTCACTGTTGTTTTCCTCACTGTTGTTGTATTTTCACTTTTCCATAGTTTTTTTTTTATCCATTAGGTTAACTGAAATAATGCTATTTTGTTTTGTTGTTGTGTTTTCTATGCTTTCCTTCTCCTAAATAATCTCACAGTTCCTCCATTTGGGTACCTTGTGTTGGAACCACTGAAATGAAGACTTTACTCTGATCAGTTCAAATCTGTTGCAGCGTCACTGGCTACAGATGTAACATGCTGCAAATGGCGTAGATGCATTAATATTAAGAGCAGGGCAATAACTACATTTCATTTTTATACAAATTGCAAATGCCAGGATTATATTACAGCTTGTATTTAAGAGAGTTTAGATGTACATTTTCACGCTTACACTTTCCTAAACAATACAGTACAATCTGAGTACTTTCCCCTACTTACTATTGCAAGGTTAAATCTTGTTAATATGTGATCAATTAAGCAATATTATAATTGGTGTTAAGTATACTGATTCTTCCGCTACATTCAGATTGGGATAGTGATTTAAGTATTTTCTTTTGCCATTTTTGTGTAGTTAACTTCCAAAATGAAACCATTTTGAGCCATAAAAGAAAAATAATGATTATTGCTTTCCTACTGTAATTGCACTTCCATTTTCTTTCTTCCTGACCACTGCACAGGCATGCTAAGTCAATGCATTCATCAGGCAGCCAAGATCACATATTTGACCTTTTTGTAGGGAAGCGCAAAAGAGCAGGCATCACTCAGTGCTCACACAAGGACAACTTCATCGTGAATAAACCTCCTGAATCTCTGCTGAAGGAATAATAATAGTGGCCGTGCTTGAGCAAATACATGACACTTGTTTTACTGATGTGTAAATTATTGTATTATTATTATTCATCCATTCATTTTCTTAACCTCTCATCCAGTTCAAGGTTGGACTAGACTGGCACATAAGCCACCTGACATTGGACTATAGGCAGGGTACACCATAGGCAGGTCAGTAAGTAGTGACCTTTTTTCCCTTTTTGTTCTTCTTGATAAAGCAGCTGTTTGTTACTGTTCCCCACACCTTCCCCAAGACCTCATTTTGTGGGGCCGTAACGACAGTGTATCACATGCTCAATCATCTGCATCTACTTCATTTACGGCAAAGTGGCAGAATTACTTTGAACAATTCAATTAACAACATTTAAAATTAACAACATTTTCTCTTTTTTTCACAGAGCTAGGAAGCAGAAAACATTATTATAATTAGACAAATCTACATGTCCTAAAGCGAACATTGTTATATAGGCTAGCAATGTTTACTGTATACACACAATGAATTTTACATGTGTATACAATCCTTGACACATCAATATAGCTCTACATGAAAGTAATTTCACACACAGGCAATCTTTCAATTACACAGACGGCTGGGACACACCGATAACAAGGTTAAATAAATGTGTGCTTATGTCCTCAGTGCCTGAATGCTGAAAGCTTATTCATATATCAGTGGAGAACAGAAGCATCTATAATTACTTAGTCTAAGAAACCAGGGTGGTATTTTATAAAGCCATGCATGACCACGTATGAAAGATGTTACATTTAGGAGCTGGCAAACCAAAACTGTCAAACTTTTTAAGAATTAAAAGTTTGGCATTTTATCAGCCAAACTTACATTTATCTATTTGTGATGCTCCAGGTTTATTTTTCCCCTTCCTTTGTTGGTATCTGTTTCTTTGCAAGCTTTCAGAGCTGTGGCTCGGACCGATCAAGCAGGTATTTTTTCTTACCAACACCTTCAAAAAGGCCTGCTGCATAGAGTCCCTCTGAAATATAGCTATCTATATCTACTGCATTCCCTTATATGTCTCTTTTCACTATGTTATTTTTTAAATCTTTTATAGTGAGACCTCTCAATAGGTTTGTCAGAATAGTTTGTTCTATTGAGTGCCCCATCTTGTTTTGAATTGGTGCCCTCAATTGATGTAGTGAGAAATGGTCAGAACTCAAGTGTTAGATCCTCATCACACACCCAACAATAGTGATAAAGAGCTGCTTTTAAACGAGAAATACAGAGTGAGCGCGAGTAAGAGTGTGAGAGAGAAGGAAATGAAGGAAGAGAAAAGGCAGCAAATGATTACTTGATGCATTTTATGTCGATGTGTCAGCAGGTAGTTCTCTGAGAGGGCATTGCATCACGAAAAGGCAAAAGCAAGATGAATTGGTAATTGAGCGACAGCACATGGCTTTAAAAACATTAATGCTTTAACCTTTTAATTTTGTTTAGGGTCAACTTGGCATAAAACAACGATAAATGAATGAATTTTATCATTGTTTGATAAATTGTGCAGAAGCAGCAAGTGTATGTGCGTTTACATCAAACTCAGTTGCTTATTTGGTTATACTGAATATACAGAATTGCCGCTTTTTTCTTTTTGTTGACGCAATAACTGGACACTGAGTCTTCTTCATTTCCCTGAAGACAGAATAGTAAGTATGCACCCCCCCCCCACACACACACACACACACACACACACACACACACGCACACACTTTTTTTTTACACTGGTGCTAATTTTCTTTCTTGTTCCTTTTTAGGTGTGGGAGTTTCAGTCAGCAATCAAGTCTTTTATATAGCACATAAAGCAGAAAGAATAGGTTGTCCTCACCCCTGAGGCTAAATAAAAGCTTGCTACACACGTCTTCACAGCATGTTGCAAGGGATACATTTGTGTGTGCAAAGTGTGCACATGCGAAGTGAGTGTGGATGCAGACACAATAAAGGGATAATACGTGGGAGGGGGCACTTTTTCTGAGGATTTGAGGGAGATAGGTTATATAGGTCCCTTTTGCTCTCTCCCTCTTTCTGTCACTCTCACTCAGACTGAGTGAGAAACACCATCTCTCTGCCTGACTCTTCATATCGGTGTGGGCTTCTGTGTAGGTTGCAATACGACATTTGTTGCTAGAGATTTAAGACCTGTGGCAAGAAAGAAAAGGCGTGAAGAAAAAGAAAAGGTAACAGCGAAAATAGCCTAATTTGCTCAAGTGAAGAGATACCACACAGGGATTTTCTAAGTGCCTCCAGTTTGCACAGGTAAGATGCTTATCTCTATCCACTCTCTTGTGTGCATGCACTGACATTTACAAATACAGATTCACACAAGTAAAGAAACACACAAAAACAGCTAATGTTTTTCTATTAATGTTTGTGTTTTATTTTTTTGTTAGATTTATTTGATTTTTGATTGTTTCCAATTAAGAAGTGCAGATAAATATAAGGCATCTTAGTGTTATTTGCTAAAAAAATCACAGCTTCTAAGTGTTGTTTGCTGTCATTTATATTTTTTTTTAGATTTTATTGGCATATATATTTTATAAAGATCCTCATAAAGCAGTCATCACAGAGGGAACATACTGGACAAAGTAATTGCAACACTTTATGGAAAAGGGGCTCAAATGCTGTGCTAACGTAGTCACTTAATAATGCTGTCATTAAAGTGGGTCCCTTTAGGATGACTGGCAATTAAGACCGTTGGTCAGGTTTGAAAGAAATCTGGCAATCAGTGTTTATAAGAGAGAATGAGGCAAATTGCAAGGCATAGAGGGAAGGCATAAAATCTGAATCATTATTATATAATCTGGTGATATTTTTCGTCATGCGCTATTTTTGCAGGCTGTGGGGCACTTGGGTGTATTTCATACATACTGCATACATATATGTTAGAACAACATGTCAGTGCTCTATTTAGCAATCATTCAAGGGTGTTCAGGTGCAAACTAGAAATGTTTCCATTTTACAAAATACAGGAGTTTTGAATGACATTTCTGTGAATTTACTTACTATCACTTTATTTACTTTCTGATTTTACATCAAGAGAAATTATGCAAAACAAAGATAGAGTTATAGAATTATCCACATGACACAAAAACACACAGACACAGTCCAGTGTCTCACATTGAATGTATTTGGGCAAAACACCAATGAAGATTTAGAGCCAGCTATAACTTTGAATTGCTACGGAGTCATTTTGCAAACTCATTTCTCTTGGGCATGACAAATTTAGGATGAGGATAACTTGCAGAAAATACTATTGCAAACTTTCTGGAAAAACACACACACACACACACACAGAAAAACAGGTTTGTGTGTATCTTTAACTATCTCACACAAGATATATACTGTCATTTATGGTCAAACAAAGTAAAAAATAAAGGAATCAAATTAGGGATGCACCTACTTACCAAACTTCGGCATCTGCCAATAGATGCTGATTTCTGTGCCGCAAGTGTCATAGTCGTGGGAAATTATGCAAAAATGATAGCCTATTTTTCAGTGACTTCACTTCATTTTTGTGTTGCTTGTTTTGATCCAGCTTACACGACTGAATCTGTATTCATTCAAGTTTGCGTAATGCTTGTATGTATTCCCAGCAAAAAAGAGGAATTATTTTTTGCAACAAAAAACAAAATATATAATAAAACTAAAAAAATTAAATGAAATAAAAATCAGCAGCAGCACTGGCATTCTCTAAACATGAGTGTAGGCACAGAAATTCACAATCTGTGGATCCTTCAGAAAAAAAAAAATCTGGTACTCCATGGCATCTGCAGCACTTTGCATCTCTGTGCATCTCTAATTGAATAGAAATGCAGAGTGGTTGGTGCACAGTGCCACAATTACAGAGCCAAATGCTGAACAGTACTACATTTTTAAGTTATCAAAAACACACACACGTGCACACACACACACACACACAAGCACAAACAAGACCATGAAATCAGGAACTAAAACTGTTCTTGCATGAATGTGGCAATAGCCGATATGAGTGTGGATACAGAAATTCACAATGTGTGGATTTTGAAAAATAAAGAAGCCAAATGCTGAGCTGAAAACTACTACATCTTTTTGGTGTCAAAACACACACACACACACACACACACACACACACACACACACACAAACACACACCC
>VVHJ01045148.1:4536-26149 GCA_015107715.1 Tylochromis polylepis | reverse complement strand
CATATGCTGTATGTGCATTTTGACACATGGAAACAAACATGCCTACACACACACACACACACACACACACACACACACACACACACACACACACACACACACACACACACACACTATGATCACAAACAAGACCGCAAAATCGGGAAATAAAACTGCTGAAACTCCTTGCATGAACATGGCAGTAGAATATTCTTAACTGGAAAGAAATGGTTAAGTCCCCTTGCAATCACTGAAATGTTTATATGTGTGTGTGGACATGTCTTAAGTTGTTCCTAGACAGAGCCAATACTAGGCAGGCTCTGACCTCTCTTGATTAAAGGGTCAGAAGGCCATTAACATTTAGGAGTCAATCATTAGCCCTGCAGACTAGAAAAGACAGTAATGCTGTTTGAACTTCCACTGTTACTGGCTTTAAGACATTTTAAGTTAGGATCTAGCTTGGACTTTCACAACAGCATCAATTCACACAGAACATCTTGTTTGTAGGGACAAAAATATGTCATCCAAAGTTGTTATTCCAGCAGTCACTAAGGTGTCTGAACTGGAATCATCAGCTGGCAATAATGTAGTCCAGGAGCAAGCCTCCTCCATTTTCAATTCAAATAATGAGGGATACCATTAAGCTACCTCATCAGAATTTCATAGACTCAACCTTGACCTCATTTGTGTCTCATATTTGTCCAACCTCTGCCCCTTTTTCTCAGGATGCCTCAGCAGCCTCAGAATGGCAGAAATACAAGAGTTTTATCAAGTGCCGGGTTAGGAAATGTCAGTAGAGTCAGAGAGGCCGCAAAAAAGTCAATGTAAAGAAAAATAAGGACAAGAGAGCAGACAAACTGGGGTGTGAGAGAGTCTAAAGGAGTTGTTCTTCCTGTTTTGCATTTTGAGGGTTCTCAATTCCCATCACGCTTCACAAATTAGCTGCAGGCTCTGGATGGCTTCTACAAAGGCCATGGCAACAGTGTTACTAGGCAAGGGTAGATTTCTTTCAAGCTGTCAGATAAGGTAGATAGAGTGAGGCCAGATGGGATCAGAAAACATATTCCTGCTATTGGCATGTGCAGAACAAATTAGATAATGTAGACACAGAGCGGTCTGTCAGTGAGTCTAGCCAGCTCAAAAGTGGTGAATGCTGCTAAGCAAGTGATGGTACTAACAGGTTCTGAATTAAAAATGGAAAATTGTCAAACATGCTGAGTGAATTGACTGATTCACTGGAGTGTATCTTTCTGTTAAAGACTGTATCAACAGTGTGAATCATTTGTTCTCAGTGCAAAGAGACAGATAGCTCAGCTGTGCTCCCACCTTTCAGAGCTCGGACTTAATTAAAATAATGATATTTTATTGTGTTCTTTATTCTTCATAAAAAAGCCCGAGAGGCAGACTCCATCTTGAGGCTCTTAGCATTCTACAGCAGCTTCGCCATGGGCTTAATTTCAGCCTGACAGGGATCATGACCCTTTGAAAAGTTGTCAGACAGGATGTAATATCAGTGGCAAAAAGTGACTCATAAATTGTGATTTCTTTTGCCTGTGATGGTGAATCGTTTACTTATGGGTGTGTGCACTGTAGAAATAAAAATCTCTGCAAAATTTTTAAAGCTGGTACAAGTAATACATGCTCTGGAAAGGTCACACATGTCAGTTTATAATCTTCTGTACATGTTGAATTGGTCTGACACCTATTGACTGGAAAGGCTACAGCATGCAGACTGCAGAAAATCATTTTCAAAAGCATCAACCCATTCAGCTGCACAAACTGCACTGCAAGAATCAGCATTTGATATGTCAGCTTCTGGGGAGGTCAGTGCTACTAGTCTGGATAACAAATAAAATGTATGACACATAAATATTTGGGTTAGTGTTCTGAATGGTAATGTGTTTTCCCGTACAAAACACAGAGGGAGGCTGGTGCTTTGTTTTTGTTCTTTTGTCAAAGCTCTGTCCTGCCTGGTGTGCATGGTCTCCTGGAACACATTGGACTCAGTATCCACAGCAAACAATTAAGTTGGAACTGCGCATGTTTTTTTTTTTAGGGATAGTAAACTCTGGGTAGATTAAGACTAGTCTATTACAAGTCATGAACTGCTCAAAAAAATTAAGGGAACAATTGACTCATACGTCACATTTTGAAGAAAGAAATAGTCAAGTCAAGAAACTATTTACTGATAAACACTGTGTAATTTATTGAGAGCAATATGATGTCACTGGAAATGCAAAATCATCAACCTTTTGAGAGCTAGATTCAAAATCACTCCGAAAAGCTAAAAATTTAAATCACTGGGAATGAAATCAATGAAGCAATTTGCTTCATAATGTGGCTCGGTGATGTTTGCGGCCTCCATAAAGAACAGATGGTCTATGGATGCACTGATACATCCCACAGTTTCTGAGTTGGATTTAGGGCTGGGCAACGTGAGGGCCAGTCAGTGGCACCAATGCCTTTATCGTCCAGGAACAGCCTACACACTCTGGCCGCAAAAGGCCAGCTAATGTCCTGCAACAGGAGGAACCCAGGGTCCACACTACCAGCACATGGTCTGACAGCGGGTCTGAGGTTACCATTGACTAACACCTCCTACATCTGGGTAGGCTATCCCCCAAGGACATCCTGCCCCATATGATCACTGAACCACTTCCAAACCAGTTATGCTAGATTAGGCTGCATGTGTTATACCACTCAGACCATGACAGCATTACAGATGTAGAAAAAATTCATTTGATCACTTCACCAAGGAGACTACGCAAAACAAGCAAGCTGTCACTAGAGCATCACTGGGCACAGACTCTTTACCAACCATCCATTTGGATTATTTACTATTCAGTTCAATTCAATTTTATTTAAATAGTGCCACAGACAGCATGTTCTGCTAGTAGGAGGCAGAATGTGTGAATGAAGACTGCTGAATAGATCAAGCCTTATATAAAAGTGGGTATCTGGGCAAAAAACACACCTTACAGGTGCCACATTGCTTTGTCAGCAAAATAAATGTCCTCAACATGAGCACTGATTTAACCCTTACATACTGTTCAGGTCAAATTTGACCCATTTTGAAATAAGACAGCAGCAAAAATGCCGTGAATTTTATCCTTTTAGCCTGAAATTTGATGACTTGTTTTTAATGAAAAAAAGAAAAGAAAATATTTCACAATTTTGTACAGGTGTGCACACCAAATTTGATCCAGTCTTACCTATTGGTAAGATTTTGAGTTGGATTTTAGATCCGCAGGCATGCGTGAAATTACGGTGAAACTGTAAGTGCCATGTTTTTGTGTATTTTTTATTCAACACATTTTCTACCACTGCTTTGAATGCACACGCTAGTTTTAATTAATTAAAGAAAACAAAAATGTTTTGTGCTCTCAGTGTTAATTAATGTTGAATTAATATTGACATTTACAGATGTCAGTTATCAGGATTTTTTATGCTACAGAAGTGAGGAGAGAGTGTATTGGTTATAATGTAATGGTACATGGTTATATTATAAATCACAACAGTTATAGAATGTTTTTGACATTTTCCTTTTTAATAAGATATATTTAAAGCATTATAGCTGTTATGCCTCCATGTCTTAGGTACAGAACATGATATTAAGTGATGTTTGATATTATGATATTATGTGATAAATATTCTTTACCTGCTCTCTGAAACATTAAGTAATGATTAATCCTCCATTCATTAATGTCAGATAAGCTATTTATGCATTCTAAGTTGAGCTGTAGTTCAAAATTTGTTGTAGACTTGTATTATGAGGGTCAAAATTAACCCAAACCTTACTGTGAATGCATGAAATATAACAGAATGTAAGGGTTGAAATGCAATATTGACTAAACAACCTACAGTAAGTGCAGAAAATATAAAAATATATGGCATGATAAAACATTAATTCATCATAAAACATCATAAAACATTAATGGCCATAATGGCCAAGCTTTCAAACAAGTAAACTAAGAGGCAAGAAAGTGTGACTTGCCTGCAATCTGTCCTTGAAGACATTAAAATCACTGGGAATGATTTCAGTTCACAAACAGTCCAAGTTACTCTGTCTGTATTTACAAAAATGATCAGAGACAGTACAAACCAACATCAATTTGTTAAACAGTCTCTTAGGAGTATCCTACAAGGACAGAGTAGGATAAACCAAATGTGTTTCAAACGTGTGTGGGGGTGGGCTGGGCACACTATATTGTCCATATGCTGTTGCCAGTGAGTTCACATATAGTGGGTTGGTGTGAAGCCCGAACACACGATGAATAGGCAGGCCTTATGTTTCATATGTTAATGTCTCCTAAGAACATGACTCACTGTGTGTCAGGCAGTTCTATTTCCTGTTCACCTAGCACAGCTACAGTTTGTGTTACTTACTGGTTGACATGTCCAGTGACATCCAGTGTTACTGTCAATAACAATTTGCACTGGAGTCTCAAAAATGGACTTCTCTTCTTCTACAGTTTATTCGGGCTGGTGTGCTGTTTCCTGAATTTCAGGAGTCACTGTTGGCATAACATATTGATATCGAGGCTGGTGGTGAAGACACCAAACCTCTGATCCTCTGCTTAGTAATGCTTCGATTCATCTGAGCTCACTGGATCCTCTGGTATTTTATTTAATTTGGTATAATGTCGTTTCTTTTGCTCAACATAGGATTTTCTTCCCCAATACTCTGTAATTGCTCCTCAAAAGCTCATGTTGGAATGGAGGATTCAGATTCTCTCTCTACTGTGTTAAGGCTTTACTGCACATTTTCTCCCATTCATAAGATCACAATATATATTAGATCTTCCCAGTACAAGTGCATTTTGCCAAGCCCACAATGCTCTGACATGAGGACCATGTCAAAAGGTGAAAGTACTGTACTCTATCTCTTTTGATCATAGTATGAAAGGCATACTCTTGCTGTAGACCTTTGTATATTTTTGGATGCAATGTCATAATTATGCTTTCATTTGTTGTTGCCACTTTTGAGGATATTGCAGTTGAGAGTTACACTCTTCCACATCATTAATCGCAAAAAATAAGATCAACTGACAGATAGTGATTTGTATCAAAAAGCAAATGAAAAGGAGAGTACTCAGATACTTCACTGGTTGTGCAGTTATGGGTGTGTGCAACTTTGTTTACATAGCCACCGCAATTTCCCTTTTTTCCTTATACAAAGTCCATGGCATTGATAGCAAGATCCAATTAAATCTTTCTGCTGGGTTCCACTCTGAGTGATAAGAAGATGTTTGTGAATTTGCAGTGCTTTAATCTTTCTTCTCCAGGTGGAGGACATGGGATATGGCAGGGTCCTGAAACTGCACTTGCAAGAATTCAGTCTGTGTTATTTTTATATCTGGCTCGTTTTGTGCAGTTATCTCTTGAATGTGTGGGCTAATAGCTGTAATAGCTGAGATCAAGTCCACTTCACACTGCTTTTGAGTCGAAACTGCATTAAGTATGGCACCTAATACTTCAGGGGAGCACTGTTCTTTACATGCGCAGCCCATACTCACACGTTTATAGGACAGGAAGTCATCTGTACAGAATGTCAGAGTTCTGTTAAAATCACACAGCTCGGTCACCCAGTGATATCCTGTGACTTCAGTTTAAGTGTGTTCAACACATAAGTGACAGGGTTATTATCACTGCCTCTAAACTGTCTGTCACAGCCCATTTGAGTGCTAGAAATACCAGATGGCAATAGCTGTGGTGGCAAAAAGACTTGTGGTCCTATAGAAGTCCGTGGGAAACAAGCACATCAGCCTTGACCTCTGTAAATGCGCTGCTGTCGAATTCATGGTCTTAGTTACTCATTTTTCACACTGAATAAAAAATATAATTGATTTTGTAAATCTTGGTCATTCCATGTTTCAAATGGGAGGATTAGCCCTAGCATTTTCCACTGGCTCTTTGGCTAAGGCCTTCAAAATTGCAAGTCATTTTCTCTTTCACTCAATAGCTCCTCATTGACACTATTACTGGTCTTTGTACTATGTCCACACTCACTATTACTGGGACTGGAATCTCATCAGGCCCTGTTGTTTTAGCCTTTGTATCATAAAATCTAAGGTTAATCTTGACACAGAACTGAAAAGGGGATTTCTCACCCACTGGCAGCTCTCAAGTCCAGCAACTCTTCATTACAAACGAGGCATTTGTAACCTATCAGCTGTACAACTTTCTTGCATTTCGTGTAAGGGTTGTATGATTTAGACAGTCGTTCCCTTTGTTTTATGAGTGGGGATTTTTTTCAGTCCTCCCTGCATTTTGTGCGGACTTACATGAGTGAGCTAAGCTTTGGTTTTAGGTCATTTTGGGACTTTTTTTCTTTTTTTTTTTTTTTTTTGAGGTCATGACATGTCCCTCATTCATAAGCTCTTTCAGCTACCCGACTGCTTCTGTATGTTTCCTACTCTGCACCTTTTTACCTTGTGTACATCACCACCAAATATGACCACTTTGATCCTGCTGAGAGACCTCCCTATGTATCTTTGGTCTCTTAAAAGCAGATGCATTTACCTTAGTTTTCTTTGGTTTTTCTCTCACACTGGATAATTTGGAACAGTGACCGGTAAACTCCCTGATTGCAATATTACCTTCCTCTTTTTTTTTGTAAATAGCCAGTTTTA
Source organism: Tylochromis polylepis (assembly GCA_015107715.1). NCBI lineage: Eukaryota > Metazoa > Chordata > Actinopteri > Cichliformes > Cichlidae > Tylochromis > Tylochromis polylepis. The sequence continues at coordinate 19,538 of VVHJ01045148.1, read as the reverse complement.
TTTAGTTATTTTTGCTAAACAGGGTTCATTAGAAAATTATTTTCTTTTTACTCTGTGCCATAATTTCAAACCTCTGTAAATTGTCTTGTATGTGGTTTTAATCTTTAGAGTTCTCTCACTTTCATTGTACAAAGCAACAGTAATCCTTCACTACTGCTCTCATTCTGCAGCTGCACCCTCATTTCAGCCATCATCATCATTTGACAAGCTTGTCGTGGTGGACTGGAGGTGCTGGCTTTGAACCAAGTCTTTAATAGGTTTCCAGAGCAGACTGGGCACGCTGACATGCAAACAGGACTTTCTGACACAGATCAACCACATGGATGAGGAAGTTACAATACTTATTTGGTCCATGCATACATTAGTCAGTTGTTGTCATGTGCGCTGTCGGTAAAGCTGCACAAACTCTCTTTAATGACCACACCTCGCGCTGTCTACTACACTTGCTTTTTCCGCAAAATTGGCAGTAATGTGTCATTGACAGCTTATTCTGGCTGCTCATGGCAACTGAAATAATGTGTAAACGGAACAAATGAAGAGACTGCTAAATAAATAAATAAAGCCTTATATAAAAAAAGCACATTGGCAACACACTTTACAGGTGCCACACATGTGGTTTAAGGTTTACCACGGTGTTTCCAGATTCTTTTATAGCTGTGTTCAATGTGGACCTGCTCTCATCTGTGGGGTGCCAGTTCTGGTGTTCTCTGGCAAATGCCATTCCAACTGCATGGTGCTAGACTATGGGTACAGATCAAACTAAAGGATGATGGGCCTTCATGCCACCCTAATGGAGTCTGATTTTGGTCAGAAACATCCACAAGAGTATCCCACTGGAGGCCATTTTGTGGGCAATCTTTGCTCTCTTCCTCGTTGCACAAACAAGGAGCTATTGTTCCACTGCTGACTTAATCCCCTTGTACAACCCCTTCCAGCTCTTCTTGTACAAAGGCTTGTCTCCTGTTATTTTCCTGCCAGACTTGAGAGTGACCTGGGTGACAAACAAAATGCTTGTGTGATGGCATGTATGGCTGTCCTGTTCTTGGGCAACTGGGCAACCTGTGCAATCAGAATGGGCTGCAGTACCAACTTATGCTACCATTAGTGCAATGCATACTAACAAGAAAAAACAAAACTAGAGAGAGATAAGGCGAGAGCAAGGGTCTGTGGCCACCACCTACAAAAATCATTCTCTTTTGGGGCATTTTCTTGTTCTTACCCTCCTGTGCACCTATTGTCACATTTAATTCATCACAGCAGGTGAAATGGATTCAGAATTCCTAACTGGACAAATTGATATCCCTTTGATGATTAAGTATAATTTGCATTTATAAACACCGATGAGTTCAAGAAAATATCTTTAAAGTCAAATGTCAGCATTATATTGTAAATTCTCATATGTAACACATAGTCAAGTTTCCATGATAGCCAAGGACGCAACCGACACAAAGCCTTTATAAAGGCTGACTGAAAATGCCAATTCAAATAGCACATTAGATATGAGCCTCGTTTCCACAGCTCCAGTTCAATCAGTACAAGACATGCTATACTCATCTTTCTGCTGTCCTTTTTCAAATCAATTCAAATCATTACTTTTCTTCTTACTCCAATGACAAAAACAAGACAGTTAAATGTCAAAAGTTAAAATTCTGGAGGAAGTGTTGAGTCTCATTCAGTGTAGTCTGCTAAGGAGAAAATTACAGAATATATAAGCTTCTAGGACATTCAGTATTTCATCTTTAAAAGATTTTCAGCATTATTTTCCACATCTATTCTCACTTAGAAATCTGACCGTCCTCACAGTGCATTAGGACAGTTGATTGAGCCCAAAATATATTTGCAGACAGCAATAAATAATATTTTTAGGTTGTCCGTGTGCTCATGGGAAATTGCAACTTCTGAAAGTAGCAGGTTGCCTGCAATACAAATTCTGAATTCTTGACGTTCAGTACATTGGCAATGTATAAAACTCCATGTGAATTATCTATTGATTTTTTTCTTCTATTAATGTGTGCTTTGGCTACATCTCTGTGGTGTTATTTGAGGGAGAAAAAACAAAAATGTAACAAAAAAAATCCTTTGATTGAAAGAAAATCCATTTGACTGTCAGTATAAATATAGTGAATACTGATCTGTGGATAAAGGTCGCAATTTTGATTTCAAAAGAAAGAGAAGCTGACATTAACAGAAACGATTCCCAGACATCTGAAAATCACTTCAAGTGCAGGCAGTGGTTTAGTCTGAGCTGTAGCAGCAGTTTGCTATTTTATTAACTGCCAAAGCTAAAAGGCCACACAATGATGAGGAGCAGCTATCCTAGCCTGGTACTGCATGAAAATGTGATTTGCAGGATGTGGAGAAAGTTGTATTCGAAATAGTGTTGACAGAGACTAAATAGACAGAGACTAAATAAAAACAAAATGCCAATAATCAAATTCAGGCTTCTTGTAATTTATTTAAGTATTCTTTAAGAATAGTTTTCCAGGCTTCTTGAAAGGCATCCAAAGCTCTTCTTTGGGTGTTGGATACATTTTTTTCTGTGTTTTCTGTCAACCTGATTCCACAATGCTTCAAAAATGTTGAGGTCTCAGGGGAGGCCAGTCTATGACTAATAGTGTTCTACTGAGTGTTTTTCTGTCCAGGTATGCTTTTATGGTATTAGCAGTAAAAGCGTACCTGGATCATTTTCAAAAGCGTTTGGGATAATTTTCATGGCAAGCAATGAAGCTAGTTTTCCAAATGGTACTGCATGGTGGATCAAAATCTGATGTTACTTTTCCACATTTATAATTCCTTTAATTTTGACAAGATCCCCAACACCACTGACTGAAATGCAGCCACAAAACATGACAGAGCCTCCACCATGCTTTACAGAAGGTTGTAGACACTCACGGTTGACCTCTCCTGACCTCCTCCCTGACCAACAACAATCTGAACCAATAATTTCAAATTTGCATTTTACCTATAAGACCTGTTGCCACTGATTTCCAATCAAATTCTCGTGTAATTTTGCATACTTCAGCCTTTTCTCCCTGTTTCCCTTCTTCAAGAATGGCTTCTTGAAAGCAACCAGTGCTCTGAGACATTTATGATGAGCCTTTGGTGAACAGTAGATGGATCAATTTGAGGACCAGATGCATATCTCAGGTCCTGTGTCAGATTCTTTGCTGGATTTTTCCTATTTCTTCATGACACAAATTTCAGATACTGTTCATTTGCTGTAGATAGTGTTTAGGCCTGCCACCCTGTTTTTTTGTCCTTCAGCTTTCAGTTAATAGTTCTTTGGCAGTCTCGTTATTTGTGCAATAATACTCTTTTACACCTGTCAAACTATGTCATTATTTCTAAAATCAATTAAAGAAACTGAAACAAAATTGTGTGTTAGCGACAGGCTGCTAGTAACAAAATGCCCAAAGATATAATTCAAAATTGGTTCTTTGCTAGGTTTTTTGTTATGTGTAGACACAACACTAGTTCACTCATTTAGTTAGGCCTTTTTTGTGTAATCTTTGAATCATTCAAAGATCAGTGTTAAGTGGCTTAACACACACAAAAACCATTCCTCTGTAAATGGACAAGTACAAGAACTAGACTGAGAGAAAAAGTAGCTGATGTCACAAAAAACAAAATGTTGAAAGACCCTCAGAAAGCCTGGAGAACAACTGCTCAAGACCACTTTTAAAAAATTACAAGAAAGTCAGTCTCCTTGGAAGCAAAATAGAAGCAAAAAAGAAATAAGGGAAGATTTTTGAACAATACTGTACATTTTAACATAATTAAAATTCACATTTTTTCTTCATCGTTCTCAGGAAAATGCAAGCATCAAGGCAATGTGCGGTCTTAGTGTTGCGGCAAAATTTGTTAGCAAGGATGTGACACTACTGTGTTGAGTAAACTGTCAGACATAAAAAACATCTGTCCTTTTGCTAGTTTTCACTCCAGTATTTATCTCCAGGGTTAGGTTTTGCCATGATTACATACACACATACACAGAATCCTTAGTTGACAACACTATTAAGCACAGTTGTAATACCCAGTATTAAATATGTTATTATCACCCTGAGTGATGATCATACCTTCAGTGACATATTCTTGAAATCAGTCCTGAGATGTTTGGGTATGTCCATGCACCCTGTGGTGTAGTAAATTCTTAATGGATTAAAAACACGCTCATATTATCACTCATCTATCCATAACAATCACAGAATAAGGACTTAGCTAAGACTTAAAATTCATGCAAAATAAAGTTTTAGAGTTGTACATAGTGATTTCCTCTTTATGATCTTTTTGGTCTGTGGATACTTTGCTTCAAATGACTGCACTTGGGCTAGCAGTGCCTAGAAATGGGATTTGTCAGTTATTCGAAGGGAAAGGTAGGTGTATAATATTCTAGCGCATGATGCATTACATGGCGCTGGAGCTTGAAAAAAAAAAGTCCATCACCATAGATGGCTCACTGGACAACTCAGTAAGTCTTTTAAATCATTTCTCAAAAGAAGCCATTTATTCTCAAACTCAATTCAGTTTTCTTCACACACAAGACAGCAACTCAGACATTATTCATTTCTTCCCATAACAGTTTCAGAAGAATTATGCAGTTGAGTTTTTAGTATCCTGAGTCATTCACAAAATAAATCAAATCTCTGCACTGGCATGAAGATCATGAACTATGAGTCTGATGGCATATTTGCTAAGGTGAATCAGATCTACCATTTTTAACTGCTGTCACGGATAAGCACTTAGAACTAAGAGATAATATACAGGAGTACACGTTAGATCAAGATCCATCACTAACAGGTGACTTTTGGATCAAAACACCATATTAATCACTGTGGTGAAATGAGCAGCTGAAAAGCCACAAGACATGCCTCATTCACATTAAAGATTCAGTATACAACAAGGTCATACAGCTTATTAACACACAGAGTACACAGATATCTACATTTGGTGTTCAGGGTTATGTGGGATTCTCCACAATTTGTTTTTAGAACTGAAGAAACCTCTTGGATGAGAGGTGAAACAACTTCACAAACTTAAAGAAGTCCTGGTGCCTTTTTTTTCAACCTCAATAGACTTTTAAGAAAGAGAGTGATACAACTGAGCTGTGGCTGTACAGTGGAGTTATAAAGGAACCAATACTTGTTATGGTTTTAGTCAACTTTCCAATTATAATTAATTAGATAAAGCTAGATCTGTCACTTTCAGTTAATGTGCCATTATCAGAAAGGAAAATTGCATTTTACATATGCAGCTAGCAGCAATGAAAACCTGCACTGAAAACAAAATCTCTGTGAACACTATTTATATTACACATACTTCATACTGCAGGAGAAACTGTTCCTATAAAACATTTACTGCAAACATAAAGTTATTTAGGTTAATGAATTTTTACCCATTATAATTCAATTCTGTCACTTCAGTGTTATTATGTTGTCAGTCTATGCGATCCCTGAAGACTGCAAAAATCAATGGCTGATTTTTCATGCAGTATTTATTAAATAACTGTTGATGGTTCTTTTTTAAGGCCTGCCTGCAGAGACATGGATGTCTTCATGGATAAGGATTTCAGTATGACTGGGAACACAAGTCATGAAACACCACGAGCAAGAATAGAAGGAAACAAAGACCAAGGACTCAACCACAGCGACCCCTTAGACATGTTCATAGGCATAGAGCTCCTTCAGCGATACAAGCCTCTCTTCCTGCCTCTGTACTGCCTTGTAGTGGTAGTAGCTGTTGTTGGAAACTCCTTCCTTTTGGCTTGCATCTTGGCTGACAAGAAACTCCACAATGCCACCAACTTTTTCATTGGTAATTTAGCAGCAGGTGACCTGCTGATGTGTTTGACCTGTGTTCCGCTGACAGTGTCTTACGCCTTCGACAGCCACGGCTGGGCTTTTGGAAGACCTTTCTGCCATTTGGTTCCCTTGCTACAGTGTGCCACAGTCTTTGCATCAGTGCTTTCACTCACTGCTATTGCTGTGGACCGCTACATTGTTGTAGGTAAGGGACTTGACATTACCATTACTGATTAGCAGTCATTTACTGTACATTGAAAGTTAATCTCACTTTAATTGCAAAATGTGTTTTCTGTAATGCAAACTGCAAATTCACCACCCAGTCTCCTAATACTGAGATGACTGAGCTAAACTAATTAGAGACATCTCTAATTTTTACACACTTCTATACATGGCCACTTTAATTTAAGCATGAAAAAACATCCTTAGTGTTTTTACCAAACATATACTATATCTGTATTTTTTCCTTGTCTCAGCTCATCCAGTACGGAGGAGGATTTCTGTGTGGGGTTGCGGTGCAGTGACTCTGGGTGTGTGGCTTTTATCTTTGGCCTTGGCCGCGCCTCCATCTTACTACACAGACTACTTGGACCTGCGGCCCACGGGCATTGACTTGGTAGTGTGTGAAGAATTCTGGCCAAATAGTGGCAATCTGCGGCTTCTCTACTCTTGCTTCATTTTAATAACCTCATATATGATCCCACTGCTGTCAGTTAGCGTATCCTACTGTGCCATTACTATCAGTTTGAAGCGCTATTCAGTGCCGGGGGAGCCATCAAATAGTCAGCAGCGCTGGAGCCAAAGGAGGAAGAAGACTTTCTCTCTGCTGGTGGCCTCAGTGCTGGCTTTTGCCCTGTGTTGGCTGCCTCTCCAGGTGATTCTAAGACAGTGATGAATTCCAATCTAAAGCCTAATTTTAAATGATTTTTATCTGGATAATGCTTTTCCATTACTCCATTAATCCTTATCTGACATATAGGCATGAGACAAAGAAAGTTTCATTTTTCTATATGTATCTGTTTGAAAATCATAACCTCAATAGCAGCAAAATGATAGAAAACTGCAGGTTTAACTACTATTGGGATGATTCAATTTTATGCATCATTAACCATGGAAACCCGACATCAGATATTTGTATCCACAAAACCAACATTATGCCTACAATGAGCCATGTAAAAGGCTAACACTTTAGGATTTCATTGTCACATTATTGAACTGGAAGGAAAAGTTGACACAGCAATATGACTGCAAAGACTCAGAGCCTTGTTTCACTAAAACCGCTTTGCATGCACTGCTTAAATGCAGATCGTAAGTGTAGGTAGAGTCGCATTTCTAAAGTCAATGTTGCATGCAAATTGCAGATAAATTTGTGATTCCTACGAGGCTCCTTCATGACTTGTGAGAAGGGTATTTGTTATGGCTAGTGAAACATGACCAAATGAATCAAAAGTGAAATGATCTGGTTTTATAAATTGCAGCTGGCATGTTGCAGATTCTGCAGCTAAACACTGAAACTTAATTTGTCACATGGAATGACTTAGTATTAGCGTTCAACCAAATCTAATTACACTAGCAAATTTCACATTTGTGAAATGCATTAACACAGTTAAAGCTGCCTCGTAATTTGTGTTTTTCTAAGCAGAAACAGAGAAGCAGCTTAGTCAGATTTTTTCAAAAATGTTCCTACTAGTTTAAGAGGTCAGTGCTGATTCAATGCAATAACAACTATTTCCATTGTGTTGTGTAGGTGCTGAACCTGTTGCTGGACTTGGACCCAGACTTCCATATTATGGGCAAGCGCTATATAAATGTCTTACAAGTATGTTGCCACTTAGTGGCTATGAGTTCTGCATGTTACAACCCTTTCATTTATGCCTCACTGCACAGCAAGGTACGAATGCACCTCAAAGGTTATCTCTGTCCTTGCCACAACCGCCAGAGAAGGATGGTGGAGAGATCCAGGAGTTGAACCCACAATACAACTATAGCAGCTCTTGAAATGCAGAGCCCATTCTTATCAGCAAGCTAGCACCTGCACCCCAGCATGAGCGTTAATGTCTGAGACATCCAGGAGAATACAATGCAGCTGTTCAACATTTATTTAGACAATTTTTTCCATGCTTTACCAGCATTTTGTGATGTCATGGCACTTAGTCCTTTCTTGTAGAGTCCCCAAAGGCAGTCCTAAAGAAAAAAAACAAAAAAAACAACTGCTTACAAAAAAAATAATGCCTGATTGCAAAAATAAAATCCAATGATGGCAAAGAAGAAAGAAGACCAGTGAAGAGTCCACTGGGATCCCTGTGTTAGGCTTAGACGACAGTGCTGCAGAGGCTAAGCAGATGCTGCAGCTTTGAAAAGGCCAGTGGGCGTATAAACAGGGTTCAGCTGAAGGGCTCTGTAGCAGACTTGTGCTCGAGGCTGAGATCATGGGTGTTAACACTGGTTACAGGGACTGGTTTGCTTAAACATTAAACACTTGACTTCAGGGAGCTGACCGTACAGGGAACTCCTCAAACCAGACGTGGATCAAGAAACATGTAAAAGACATATGATTGTTTTCATTTGTCCACACCACTGAATGAAAACAAATGTCAAAACGCCTTTCAAAAATGTCATTCTTAAATCACAAATTATTTATATATATTATTGAATCACAAATTGTTGGCTAGTTTTAGGTTTATTAAATGTAATTATGTGGTACACGCTAAATGTGTCGTATGTGTAATTAAATATATATTTGTGTTTGTGCATACATGCTGTATGCAGTTTCTTCAGTTTCTGCAGGTCAAAACCTCAGTATGTGCAACAATGATAAAAAGCAGCAGCTTACTGTATATGACACCTTGCAGCAGTATTGGAAATTGTCTTCATTTATATCTTATCAATAACAAATTAATAAAGGATTTATGTGAGTGAATGCTCATAGTTAAAAGTTAAGTGCTCTGGCTCTACCTGACAAAGGAGATTGGCAGAATAATTTAATTATTAGATATTTAAAGCATGAACAAAAACAATAACTGCAAAGCATTACTCTGCTGACGCCGTTCACATCGACTTACCATTAAGTATGATTAATGCTTTCACAGGCTGAGTATGAAGACTCACCAGAGGACATGCTAATGTGCTCTAAATTGCATGTAAGCAGAATTAATTTGGTTCATTCAGTTAATTAGAAAGCTACAATTTTCATTGCTGCTAATGTCTGTCTAGAGCTCTCTATGTGATAGATAGATAGATAGATAGATAGATAGATAGATAGATAGATAGATAGATACAACTACACTGTGATGGGTTAACAGTGCATCAAATGCAATAAATGCATCAGAGTGCAGGGTAAAATGTCCATCAATAAATCTAATAAGCCCATACAGAAATAGCAAACACCATTTGCTCAAACCTATCCAGTGTACCTTTAGTGCAAGCTAATGAGCCACAGCTCCCCAGTCAATGCTCGCTGATGCCAACTGTCACCTTTTAACAATCAAATTACTTTGCTGTCTGTTGCTTGGCAGCTTGGTTGCTCTAGCTCTTCTCTCTAAGTAAACCTTGAGAATACATTCATCTCTCCTCCATTGGATTTTTGTCCTGATGCTTTTTCTGAAAGGGTTTAAAAGAGTTATTATTGTGTTCTTTAGAAGTGGCTTAGAAGTGTTTATTTGTTTGTTTGTTTGTTTGTTTTTACCGAATTTCATCTCTTTCCTCCAATTTCCCTAACGCCACACATAATAGGCACTCGCAGATTGGATAGAATTGTTCGGTTCCGTGTGACAGTACAACTGACCCCACCCACTCTGTCCATTGATGGCAGCAATCTTCCTTACCTGAGTGTATTTACGTCATTGTCAGTGTAAACTTTGGTAATATAGATGATATATAGTACTTCATCGGATGTGGACCTGAGTTTCCCCATTACAAATCAGTTATTTTAATGAGTGTTCCACAACAAAAGAATCTTCAAAATATACCCTTTGCAGTAACCCCAACCATAACGTATTGGTGTGAAAGTATGAGTAGTACGAGTCATTTCAAGTATTCTCTTGTAAACTGTAAATTATGCTGGTAAGCTATGAGTGTGCAAAAGCTGCTAACAGTTCCGCTTTATTTATCTGTGACTAAGTTAGTCAATGAAGGAAAAAGACACTGAACTGTGGCTTTGTATGTTAATTTCATTTATTGAACAACCATGCATTTGCAAGCAGAGTAATGGGTGGAAAACCAGGTCTTATACATTTAAGCCAATGTCAGAAAAATTCCATGTTCAGGTTTTTGTCATTTGCTGTTGTTGAATTAAAATAATGGAACATTTTCTGTGCCATTTCTCACAACTATGTACTTCAACACGTCGCACATTATAAAATAACAGCCTGAAATGCGGTAAGGTTTTCTATGTTAAGGCTAATGGGATGATGTTTGTTTGTTCATAGAATCAGTACATTAGCATTGACAGTAATATTAATTTTTGTTTGAGAAGACACACACATTTTAAAAGTGTGCATTTTTTAGTAAGTATAGTTAGTCATGCAAAAACTTTTTTTGTATGACTATATTTATACTTACTACAAAAGACTCCTGTGAAAAACTACGTATACCCCATAATTCAATGTCTTGTAGAGCCTCATTTGCAGCAACTTGAAGTGAAGTTTAATAAATGTCTTAAATTTGCATGTGCGTTCTCCTGTCCCTTTTTCACATGATGTTACACGCTTGATATTTTCTGAGGTACACATAGTATAAGCTCATGTGCACCAGTCCTATACCTCTGCCGGACACTCTGCCTTTACAAAACGTAAAATTTCTACTTTTTGTTTTTCATCCTCTGACACTGCTACTAGAGACAATTCTTTTGTGAATACTTTTACTAAATAGCGTCACCTATTGTTTCCTTTCGTAAATTCTCAGTGATCAAGTTGTTTTTCTGCTTCTCAGTGAACAAAGCTTTGTGTATTGATCTTCTGTTGATGTGGTCGTTTTTGTTGTTCATGACTGTGGTTTAGACATAATTAATCCAGTTTCTGCAAAACATTTTAGCATGCCGTGTACTGACACTTGTGTAACTTTCAGTCTAGCTATGATGTGATTCAGAGAAAGTCCCTTTTCCTTTAGAATGATAATTGGACATTTGAAACTTTCACTGAGTTCTAATGTTTCCCCATTACCGCAATTCCACTTAGACTTTGCTGTTGTTTCTCTTTTAGTTTTAAATCACTTATGTCATGTATCCACAGTTGTTTGACTTGCTGATTTGGGGTATTTTTCTCATCACTGTCTTGTAACATCTGTGTCACATTAGTTAATCAGTAGATGAGAAAAAAAGATAAATTGTAGTTAATTTTTTTTTTTAAATACTTCACAGTCCCTCTTTTCGGACTTTCTATTTCATGAGGCATGGGTTCTTCTAAGTTCAATGCAAATCCTAACTGGCTACAATGTAGTTTGTGCACTTACAACCGTTACTGGGCTTTGCTCAATTATACAGCTACAGCTAACTTATACATCACTGCTGCTCTGCTGCACTGCTCTGCTGTGCCAATGTTTAGACTGGACAAAAGCCACAGAACATGCTTTTAAGATCATCAAACATGGGTTTTGTCCTTCTCTCATCCTCAAATCTTCCTAAGCAATTACGTAACAAGGTCGATGCTTGAATGTGTGGGTTGGGGTAGTGCCACCCCAGTATTTTAATGCTGACAACAAGATTAATCTGTTAGCCTTTATTTGCAGAAAACTGGCACCCACAGAGAGTAACTGTGACTTGGGGAAATGGAAGCTGTTAGCTATCATGCTGACTTTGGACGATTGAAAGCACTGGAGGGTGCAAAGCAACCTTTTTTGGTCTGAGGAGTGTGGAATATATCTACTGTGTAAAGAGATCCAGTTCCCAGACAGCCAAGTGGACATTTTTATTTATGTGACTGTACTGAACCAGAGAAACTGTCTTGTGCACACTCAAAGGTGGCTAACCCTACAACTGCTTCCTGGTGTCAAGGAAGGATTCTTCCCACCTTTCACTTTTTGCAGCAGGACCTTTGTCTTTGTCATCTGTGTAATTATCTGATTTTGTTTTGTTTTTGTTTTTGTTTTCTAAATCACTTCACTTCAGTCACAAAGGGTAAAGAGAAGTTGATGCCAAATTCTGGTTCTTTGGAAAACTGTGTATTCTCCAACCAGCTGGTCACCTTGTTAAACTGGTTGCAAAGAAGGAAGTGCAGTAAGTCCTTCTTGTGATTGCTTTTGTTGTTAGCAGATTCTTTCCATAGTTTGCATGAAAGAGGCCAACTTATCTGCAAACTCTTGCCAGCTTCTCTCTGAGCGTTAGTAAAACTGAAACGTGTGATTCAAACGAGGTTGCTTGCCTTCAATATTTAAAAACAGAAAAAAAACTTTTGAAACGTGTTTCTTTATTTTGAAAATGTATATTCTCTGTTTCCAATTTGCATCACGCTATTGTTTCACTGCTGCTCAGTGACAAGTTGGCGTGTTTGCAACTACAGGGAATTATGGATTCCTCTCTGTAAGTCTACTTCCAAACTTTTCCTTGTTCCTTGTGCATAAAATGTTGCTGTTTAATAATAGTGTTGTACGCTGTTATGTATAATTAGCCTTTATGGGCATTTTTGCCTCTTCTTTTGTGTAAATTGCTTTTCTGACTAATAACCCATGTAAAATGTTTTTGCCTGCATGTAAAAGTTTGGATGCTTGGCTTTTGTCTGATTTCCTGTCCTTTTTTGGATTCACATGAAAATATTAAGATTTCTGATCTGGTGTTTTGGAATACAATGTGTCAAATTTCAGCTTTTAAAAAAATTGTTAAAGGGGATAATGGCCAATGTTGAATAGACAGGTATGAGAAATTCTCTAATAAGCCGAAATTGTTTTAAAAAATAAAACAAAAAAACAAACAAAAAACTGAAAATGAAACTGTTTCATTATGAGAGCTTGTTTTTTATGAAAGACACAACATAGTTAGCAGCAAGACTGCTGCTTTTCTATACAAATATTAATTATTAAGCAGCTCATTAGCTCATTATGGTAAAAGAAAATGAAAACTTTATTCTATTGAGTGCTCTTTTGTATATGTCCTCACACTCCAAATGCTTAAAAGAAGGTCTAAGAATAGCTTGCTGGTATAGTCCATTTAGACAAAGGCTGCATTACAATGCTATGAGTCATAACAGCTAATCAATGAAGTCATATTGATTTCCCTATGAGTCTGGCTGCAACCTGAGTTAGCTCATTAAAAGCTGAGTGTAGAGAAAATGGATCTTTAAGATGTTGGCGCTAATGCCACAAGATGATTGACTGCAACATTAATTTCTTTAAACTTGACTAATTTACTAGCGCTTCTTCAAATTGCTGCAAGCTTTAAAACTGCAGTGAAAAAACAGATTGGTGAAAAGAACATAGGTTTTTCTTTTTTTTCCATCTGAGTTGGAAAGAAGTTGATGAGGCAACTTCAGCATCACCAGTTGTGACTTCCATTCAAATGCTGGCACTAATCCATAGATATATTTTTTTCTTTTTTGTCAACAGAGCATTTCAAGCATCTGAATGTGATGTATATGAGGGTTTGGAAACCAGAACATGTCTGTGCTTCAGAGCAAAAAAGCCTGGCTTTGTCTACAGAGATAACACTTTTGGGTAGGATTGGTCTCATTGGTCTCTTTACTCTGTTTATCCTTTCATTTAAAAAAAACACATCTAGACCTAAAGCAACAATATCTAAAGGAGTAATTTTGTATGAATTTATTAGTCTCTGACATTATTGTGGATGAATTTTAGCAAACTCTTCTCTATAAAGTTGCCTAAATTGATTGAGGTTTGTGGCCATTTGTTTATGCACGGCTATCTTAACTTCCTGCCACAGCATTTCCGTTGACTTGAGGTCTGGACGTTGGGCTATTGTAACACTTGTGTTCTTTCCTTTTTTGGCCAATTTGTCATAGGTATGCTGGTGTGCAAATCCTCACATTTGACTCCGGAATACTTTCAAATACAAACTGTCATGAACGTAACATTTAACATGTTAACTGAGACCTGTAGATTCTGAAATGTAGCTCTTGGGGTTTTTTGTAGTTTCTGTGAGCATTGCTCCATCTTAGGGTGAATTTGATGGGAAGATCATGGCATCATGTGAACAGATACCAGAATTCTCCAGAGTAGCAAACTGCCAAAACTTCTGCTTTCAAAAAGGTAGTTATACTTGCTGATGATCAGTTAATTGAGTGTTTTTGATTAGCAGCACATTGATGCTACTTCTGCTTACGGAAGGGTATACTTAATTTTTCACATGATTGTACAATTCAGGAAATCAGCAGTATAGATACTTAAATCAACAGAACTGGTTTTATTCAGCGTTTATACTATGCAGTCAATGTTCAGCTTGGGTTGTATTGATGTGCACTAAAAAAAAGCTCTGCTGATGCATGAGAAAGCTGCTGTATAAATTATGAACCAAGTAATAGCCATAATGTTGATTCCAAAGCTACCTCTTTCTTTCCTTTTGTCTGTCTTTTTGCTGTCTTTATTTCACTTTATCATTCTTTTTCTCCATTTCTGTCTCACACCCCTGACACACACTGATATACATCCATCATTATTGCCTTCCTTTTCCACTTGACACTTGTGCAGCATACAGCTGTGTTGGATTTATGATTACCTATACATTTAATTGTAAAGACTAAGAGACTGGTTGTATGGGTTGATTGTTGCATACTGTCTGCATGGAAAAACAAATAGAGTACCTGGTCATAATACTGATTTATTTGGTTTCTTGTTAAACACATCAGACACTGGGCACACAAAGTTATGCTAATAAAGGCTTTGTATGGCATGCATTCAAGGTAATGCATATTTATCTATATCAGGGTCACTCAGTCACACTATCATTGTATGGATTGGACAAAAAATACAAGGGCTCTTCAGTTGCGGCAACAGAGTCCAACAACAAAACCAGAAGTGGCTTCAACTGAAGAACTCCTGGAGGAGCAGAACCTGAGACTACAATCCAATTAACCAGCACTGAGACAAACCTTATACTGGGCAGGATATAAGGATGGGAAAATAACAGACAAATGTAACCACAAAGATTGTCTGTTATACATACAGAAAACAACATACACAAGTGGGATGGAAATAATCCTGCTACTTAATTCATGAGATGAAGACTTGATTTGAAAAAGCTGCCATGCAAAATCCTATATG
>VVHJ01045147.1:0-46391 GCA_015107715.1 Tylochromis polylepis | reverse complement strand
TTTCCTATCCCCCCCCCCCCCAAAAAAAAATCAAAAGACAGAGATGCTCGCACAAAGCAGTGCTTGCATGATTCCCTTACACACTAATGTTTCCCAGCATCCTCACCCTCAGACTCATGAAAGCGATGAGAAGCTAGGTGCAGGCCAATTACCTCATAGTCAGAGCATGCTGTTCATGTTTCATCTTTCATTACAGTATGCAGCGGGCACTAAATCAATGCAATCAAAGGAGACAACCCTAGTGGTCAGACAGGCAGCAGAAGACTGGTAATCAGGATAGGAACCGACACCGACAAGTACACACATACACACACACACACACAAGAAAAATTTTTAAAAAGGATGCACGCAGGCAGACGCGCACACAGAAATTTGAATATGCGCATATACATATTGCACAAACACAAAGCCACCAGATGTATTTGCACAGTCTATATTAGCACACATATGCACACAAATGCTAGCACATAAAAGATGAAAACAGGCTCTCATAAAGAGCAGGATATTGGAAGCAGCTGTGAAAAATGATCAAGGGATGACATCAATAACAGAATGGCTCTCACAACACAGAAGGCAGCTGCATCTTAATTGGACATGCACCTCATTAGAACTGCTGGAGGTGGACGAAGGCCCCATTCGGGTAGATAAAAAAGAAAAGGTGGAAGAAGATGGCCAGGTCACAAAGGTGTTTACCAACAGGATTAGGGATCAACCCAGAAATACCAGTTTTCCCTGTCAATACATTTAAGACCACTGAAGACTAGCGTGAAGTGAAATGGATTGAATTCAATAGGATCAAACTGGAGATCACGGATCAAGTAATAGAAGCTGTACACCACCCTGAGCTCATGTTTCCTTTTTTAAAAAATATCAAACCAGGTCTTAAAATCTGATACAGAGAGGATGACTATTATGTGAGTGCCAGCCTGAGCAAAATGAAGAGTGAAAGAGCACAGTGTAGGAAAAAAAGGTAGAAAAAAAGGTAAAACATTTCCCATAACATTTTGGGCAAGAACAGACTTTGCTTTTCCTTTCTTTACCCACGTAGAATAAAACTTTTATCCCCCATTTATATTTATACCCCCAATGTTTCACCAGATCACTTTTTAGCACATTTGTAATAAAGGCATGTCTGTGCAATTGTTATTGATCAGCAGCCCTCTGAATAAATATCAGAAGTGATTTGCAGCGCTGTGGCAACAAGAGACCAAAAGAAAGTGAACAATATTTGGCAACTTCAAGCAGGTACGGCTGAAATAACCACTGGCCGTGCGAAGTGGTCGGGATATGAGACAAACTTCAGGCAAGCAACTGAAGCATCTACCAGTGAGAGTGAACAGCACTGTTGATTGGCATTAAAGTAAGTACATTAGAGGGTCACCTAGGCAACCAGTGACCAGGATGTCTGTAAGCAACCAGCCATCAGTTTCAAAGTGATGTGCAACGAGCTTCCAGTGTGTATGCAGCTTACGGCGTCAAACCAAAACAGCTGTTTTTACTAACTCTACTTTTTTCCCCCAGATGTTGCAATATCTAGAGCCACTTTTAGCTGCCGCCTTATTCACAAGGGGTCTTCACAGCTAGTAGCTCCACATATTTGATTTTTACATCCCATGCCTCCCCAAAAGATCTGTGTCTTAATAATATGCTGATGAACCAAAACCAGACTGTTTCAACCATCTTCAGATGTTTTCCAAATATACCGTAGATTCATCTGTACCTAAAAAGCTTTTCTGCCTCTCAAATCCAAATATTGGAGAACTTTTGTAGCTATCATACAACTAGTGTGCAGGTTTAATACTCTTTTGAAGAGGTGAGTTGACCTGAACAAAAAGAAAATCTTAAACTAATGGTTTCTAAGTCGAGAAAATGGGCATTATGAATTGAGAGGGTGCTACTTTCAATTATTGTTTAATGAGCTGAGCCTGCCAACTATAATCACACATGACCAATGGATTTACCACATCCATGCATCATTAATGGATCTCACCTCAGGCTAATAAGGCTCTCGCAAAGAAAAATGATAAAGAAAGCTTTAGGCCACATTCAAGTGTCTCTTTGAGTTTTGAAAATCTTCTCTCTCTTTTTTCCTCCCCTCTTTTTACATTTAGGAATGTCTTGACTGTGGTGGGAATGGAGCCAGCACCTCTCAACCTACACAGTAGCTGCATCAGATACGCCTAAAAGAGTGCATGGCCATCTGCAGTCTGTTACAAAGATACTCAAAGCGATTAACAGCTTCCCCTTACATCGCCACTCCTCTTCTCAAGGCTCTCAGTCCTCAGGCTATTCTGGTGAGGCCCTGGTGCAGCTGCAGCTATCAGTACAGCCCCCTCATCAGCGGCTGAATTCTCCCTTAGCATTCAAGTCAAAGTTCTGATGGTGAAATCAACCGAAATATAACATGGCTCAAAAAGATAACGAAGGTGCGGCACTAAAGAAAACAAGTGGGAAGGTGTTAAAGGGGCAATGGATGAGAACAGCAATGTCCAACATGTAGACTCTTACGTGGATACGGCAATCAATCTAGAGCCAGATAGATGCAGACTGCACAAAACAAGATGAAAACAAAAGCATATGAATGGCTGACATGTTGGACCAAGCACAGGCAGAATCTTCCAGTAATTTGGTTGAATCAAAAACACATCAACATATCAAAAGGCCTTTGATGAAGCCCTGCAGCTGTGGCCTCTTCAATGCAGATTAATTCTGGTCATCGTTTAATTAAATCTGGTAGTGCAGTAACAGCTGCTAAAACACCTTCATGTGTCTGGACCTGTTGCATTCAAATAATTATCAATATGCACATAACCCCCCCTTCATTATGGATCACTGTAGACCTGCAGCTGACTGTCAGACGGATCACTGTGCTTCAGGGAAATTATAATGTTTAGCCTGGGTGGTATCATGACTTTAAACGGGTAAAAATACACATCAGCAAGCCGAATCTGAGGCAGTGTCAGAGTCTCTTCTGGTTTTCAGAACCATGATAGAAATTTTACATGTAATAGATGTGAGCCTTATTAATGCTGGCACAGAATTCTGGCTTGATGTAAAAAACATGGAAAGTGAACGAAGGGAACAGAGGGCAATGGGAATTCACGGAAGCTTGGACAGGCTCAGGTCCACAAATATTGAAACATCCCCTTATTTCAAATTAAAAATGATAACGTGCAAGAGGTGGTTTGTGACTATTTCTCACACTTGTCTCACTTTAAGTACGCAGCAAAATCAGGTCATTTTTAAAGCTCGTGTGTCAGGACATATATACATTTACCATATGCTACACCCTCACTATGGAAAACAGTGGTTGGAGGCCGAAATTATTGCGCCTGGTGATCTCATCGTCTTTAAATGGGGACCAACCCTGCACTCATTCTCAATCAGTTGCCATCTTCTAAGCAGCATCAGTGCTTCAAGTGCTAAACAGCAATAAGATAGAGTCAGTCTGCGATCAGGTTCCGACTGAATGAGGCGGTTACATCCAATCTATTTGAGACAGTACAGTGATTACTGAAACAGCTAAAATTAGGAAAACTTCCAGAACGGAGAGAATTTAAAACATTTTTTGCTTTTAAAATACGTTCACAATCTTTGTGTGTGGACGAGACACGTCATTAATGCTGTACTTTTGTTAATGTGATTGTTGCCGCCTTTGACCATCATGAACTAGGTCCAGTTGGTGCTTTATTGGAGGTTATGCTCACATATGTATCAGAAATGCTGAGGAAAGCCACAGGCTGAAACACATGTGCTTTTTTATTACTGCCATGGAATATTAAATACATTATATAACATATAACGTCATTTTGAAATTCGAGTTTCAAAGTCATTATTTACAATCTGGCATTTTGATTGTTTAATTGATTGGAGTTGAGCATGCCATTTTTTCTTTTTTTGTTGTTTATTTGTCTAATAATACTGTGACTAATTTCAGAAAATCTGCAAAATGAAAGAAAATCATATTAAACAGAAATTCACATTTGCCACTTCCGAGTCCAGATGGAAACTCATAGATCTGAAACAGAAATTCCTCCATAGATAGTGATGCGGATGCTGCAGGACAATATTTTAAAAATGATATAGGTGCTCAGCAACTTTGCTATTATATGGTAATATAACCAGATAAAAACCAGTCATGTCAAGTCTCCTACTGTAAAACGATGCACTGCAGACAAGTTGCACTCACTGGTGAAGACTAACTCTGATTGATTGGAAAGTGTTGGCAATCTGTCTTTGTTTGTAAATAAGTTGGCGATTTTTTACAAGCCTTTGACAATCTGCCTGAGAGAGATTGCAGTCAGTCTGACTTGGACCGTGATTGTTTGGAGACAGGTTGCTTCCCACAAAGTGATCTATGCAATCATCTTGCGATTGAAGGTGGTCACCCAGAGATTGAGGTTGGGTGACCGATTGGTCACTACAACAACTTCCAATCAGTTATAAAACGGGAAAAAAATTAAATGTAACCACCAGGCACCAACTGATTTTGTTGTAAGGAGGTTGCCAACCTATTTTAACTCTAGTATGACTGAGCCATCAACTTCAGCCTTAAATAAATAATCAGTTACGCTATGGTGGCTCTCAAACCTTTCACTGACACGCCCCATTTCAGAAGCTGAAAACAGTTCACTTCTCACAATAAATCATCAACTATAAAACAAGATTTCAATTTCAGTTTCTGTGAAATAATGGTCAGCACGATAGCATCAGCAAATTCATTTTGTTTACTTTCCATTCAAAAAAGCCTTTTATTGAAGTTAGTTTCACATCCCGGGTTTCCTTTGGTCATCCATACCCTAACTTGTAGTGGCTGCATTCCCCACACGTGGGGCCAAAAAAAAATCCAGACTAAACTCTAATTATTATTACTGCAATTCTCTCAGTGTATCACTTACTACTTTATCACATCCTCTCGACAAGTATTCATGTTGATCATTCAAATTGCATAGTTCAACCTGTACCTGACCCAAGATCAGGTAGTCCAACTCGGATTACCTGACTAGAATTTGTTCTGTAGCCTCAAAAGATCTCTTTGAAACCTAATTTGGTATTTCATAAAGTAGTGATTCCTGATACAAAATGATTTTTTTTTTTTTTAAGAACATTTGTATTACGTGTTCAGCAGCAAGTGAGGAAAGTGGTTATAGGTAAAGGTCACTTTGCCGAAAAGCCTTCCTGTAATCTGTTTAATGAATGGCCACTCTGGAGTTACTCCAGGCCAGCTGATAGCACAGAGTGTAGCATGACGAATTCTATTTATACTGAGGCAATGAGCCACTGATGTATTAATAATTTCTCAAACAATTCAGTTATGTTCTAAAACTATATAGGAAATGGGATGATGGGATTACAGCTGTTCTAAAGGGCTTTTTTCCATTTCATTAGTAAAATATTATTTCTGGTAAGTTATGAAATACAGTATATAAAACATTAAAAAATACACGTTCTTTATCACTCTGTGCTGTACTTATCGTTGCCTCTTTCACAGTCTCTCTCTGTCACAGTTATATAATCTTAGGTTTCTTATTCATCTCAGCCAACACTGACTCGGCCACTACCTCAGAATACAAAGTCAAAGCTGAGTCATATAACCGGGGTCCTGTCTAATCTCTGAGAGTGAGAGAATGACACAGAATAAGTGTGCATGTATCTATTTCTGTACGTTTGTGTTAATCCATACAAAATCGTGTACATGCTATTGATTGTTCCAAATCTGACTGTTGCAAAATGAAAAGCCTGTACTGTGCCGATGTGTCATGCAGCCAAGACTGTGAGCAGAGCAGCTACAGCAGCATTGCTCAAATGCTCATATGTATGCAAATCACAGGCGCTCTATTCTCCTGGGAGGGGAGCGGTGTTTGGGCTGATAAAACCTGTAGAATCCGTCTTACTGCACAGCAGGATGAAAGCTGCAAGCTAAAAAACGAATCGAAGGTAGAAGCTACATCCTTAAAACAAAATTTGTTAGGAAGGTGTGGACCAGGAATTGGATATTATCATGCCTGACAAGAAAAAGGAGCAAAACTCAGAGGATGTCACATTATCTGCATTTTGCCTTGATGTTATTTCAGATAGTAAACAGATGATTTTAGCATTAATATCCACAACAAATCAAGCATGACCAGCCTCGCGTTTGAAAACTTTGCTAAATTAAAGTGTTCGTTTTGAGAAAGATGCTTTCACGTATCCATTTTCTGGCAGAGCTGGCTCACAGGAGTGATGCATCTCTCATGTCTGTATAGTAAATATAAAACTACTGCCATTAGCTGGATTCTGCGCCTCAGCATATCTGCCTACAAGCGTGTCTTATATAACACATTATACACGGTGTTGTTTTATCGACACAAAACAAAAAATTGAAGGTTTCACGCCTGAAGCACTGACTAGCTGGAGCTACTGTCAAACGAATTCTTTAAAAAAGAAATGCATGTTTTGTTAGACTCCAACCATCGCCAACCATGAGTCATAAGGCTGTTAAGCTTTACGGATAAGTTGTGAACAAAAAAGTGAAACCTTGACCAACAATTACTGTAGGAAGTTTGTCAGCCGCGTTAAGATAAAAATGAAAAAAATAAATAAATAAATAGTGAGGGAGAGAAAGCAAGACAGACATACAAAGAGAGATGATATAACCAAGTGAGAAGTGAAGAGAGTCATGCTCTGCCTAGATTAGCACCACTGTGTTTAGCTTCAGGTCCTCTACTCCCACGCTCTTCCTCTCTTCTACCTTACCTCCCTCCCTCCATACCACCCTTACCGCATTTATCCACACATCAATCATCCATCCATCAATTCGTCATCCATCTCTCCTCAACCGTCCAACCCCCCACCTAAACCTCCGCAGTCAGACCTCTCAGCCAGGGGAAGAAGCCCCGGCATCAGCACCACCAGCTGAAGCCACCTGTTCTCCCCTCGTTGAAACCCCACTCTCCTCTTACATAAAGAGACACTTACACTGTTGAAATGCAGCATCAGACGGTGTTGTGCAACAGCATTAAAAATACCTCAGGGTTAGTGAGGAGGAAAGTTGAAAACAGGATATCATCAGAGTTATTCTGGTGGAGAGAATGCAAAAAAACCCAACAAAAAACCGAGTCGTGAGTGTGTCTGTCACTCGAAGGTGAGAGCACACTATTCGACGCTCCCTTTGTGTGCACTCTTCAGCAGAAGAGCTGAGAGGGGATATCGACGAGCAACTCAGAGAGAGCACAGGCACATTTCAACCACAGCCATCGCGGGGGTCTGCAAACGCAGTGTCAGTACATGTGACGTGACTCTTGAAAGCAATTAGCCTCCTGTCACGCTGCATCGCACGACCAAATTGGTAGAGAAGTGGTTGCATTTTGGTGATCAATGTGTCCGTATGAAAAAAACCCAAAAACCCACATACATTTAATATGGCAACTGCTCCCCTTTAAAACCAATCACAACCAACCGACTCTGGTGTAAAGTAATATATCCCTTTATTGCAGGGCACAGTGCCAGTCTGAGTCTTAAGTCTGTTGTCAGCACACCCCATTCCATAAAGAAAGCCACACTAATGCGTCTGCTGCTGTTGGAGGTACTCCTGTGGCTTAGGTTGCGATAATGCTGGCAACAATTAAATAAGAACTACCGCACTCCACTTAAAATCCTCTCAGCTAAATGAAATCCAGCTCAAATATTTACTTCTTTCAAAATGCTATTATATCATCGCTGTATCTTCCCAAGAACTGGGACTTTAAAAGTGTTGCCATATAATGAGGCCAAACCCTTTTTTCGAGGAACTCTGTAAACCATTAAATTCTATAAAATCCCCCATAATACCTTTTTTATGTCTTTGCAAATAATTACGCCAATCAAATTCATTCGGAATAAAGAAGCCAATCAGCATTTGGGATACATTCTCTAAAGTGTTCTCAAAGTGACTGTAAAACAATTTGTGAATGGTTTTCACAATGTCGAGTCCCTAAGAGCAGCAACGCTGTACATCATAACAATCGGCCCGTGGAGGAGGATTGTCTTGTTAATGAAGTGTGGAGTGGCGCCACCGAGGACTGTGTATGTCACCAGATTTACACCACAGTGGTCTGTGATTCCCTGCAGCTGTAAAACAATGAGGAGGTGATTGGAGTAAATTACACTGCAGTTGTCAACCTCCGGACTGCTCACAGCCATTTTATGGTGTCTCCCTCTTAGAAACAAATTGTTTCTCTCCCGTTCCCTGGCTCACACATGCACACACAAACAGCCATTCTTCTGCTTTCCTCCCACACTCTCTTTATCTCTGTCTGATATTCTGTCTGCTGCCTTTTTTCAAATGTCAAGACACAACACAGGTACATGACCAACAAGTTAGTTATTAAGTGGCCATTCTTCTTTTATGCTCTTGTTCTTCTCTCACCCCAAATGTCATGATCCAAATACCAGTGTCTAACAAAATACACACTTCACAGATCCATACAGTCACCCTGAAGCAAACATGTTTGGTCTCTCCATCTCAAGGACAGAGATGTTTTCTTCAGCAGGATCAGGTGAAAGAAAAAAACTCATTAAACATTCATCCATCTATCTATCCATCCTAATTACCCTTTTCCAACTCAGAGTTACAGGTAACCCAACAGTCAAAGGCAGAGAGACGGGATACACTGTGGACAAATGGCCAATCCATTGCAGAGCTTCATCAAACACTGATTATGAATTTGAAAAGTGTTTTATTCAAATGCATGGACACATAAAAACAGCATTGTGGTGTCTTACAGCAAAATGTCCTGAGTTCAAATCTACCACCCAGCTGGGGGCTGTCTGTGTAGAGTTTGTATATTCTCCCTGTGCTTGCATGGGTTCCCTCCAGGTTTTCTGACCTCCTTCCAAAGTCCAAACATATGCATGTTTGGTTAACCGGTGATTCTACATTGTGAGCATGAATGGTTGTCTGTCTCTATGTGTTAGACTGGCAGTCTGCCCAGGGAGTACCTCACCTCTCGCCCTATGATGGGATAGGTTCAAGCCCACTGCGATCCTAAATTTGGATAAGCAAAAGAAACAAGAAGGATGAATGAGATGGGATGGAGTGTTAGCTATGATATTTTTCCAGTAATAAAAATCCCTTGAAAGACATGAACCAAAGACGAAATAAAAAATACTGTATCTTAAGCCACAACCTCATTCTACTCCTCTGTGTCATAATCCACATTTTTTTTGTGCAGTTTAAGCTGAAACACTTCTGTGTTTCTTTTATCAGTCTCTGGAGAGTATATCTATTTGTGGATGTTGCATGACCATCTTTCAGGCTTGTGGTTATTTTATGGGTATTCAATATTTATTGGATTGCAGGGGACATTATTTCTATCAGGGTGTGGCTATGCAGACAACACTGGTCTTTTTATGGGATGTTTCAATAACAATAAAAAATACTCTCACAATTCTTCTTCCTTAATAATAAGAGTGCAGTAATTCCTGATAGAGCCGGGCATGAAAATCCAATAAGACTTTTTCCATACACATCTTAAGCAAAGTGAGAAAATCAGCTGAGCGACATTCACCAAAAATAGAACAGCTAACTCGTCATGATGGGGTTTTTTTAAACATCATTGCTATTTTCTCATCTATAATAAATGACTCATCACGCCACCAGTGTCACTTCCTTTCTTTTTGCACCTCTTGTACTTTCACCTGTTAAAGATCTATACCATTCTAGGAAATTGAGCCGATTTGCCCCACAAGACTGAGCGTCATTTAAAAAAACAGAAAAAAAGGGAAAATCCAATCCAAGAATAAACACATTTCTGCTTCTTAATATGGAACAGCGTGAAATAGCTTTCTTTTTAGAGTGGCACTTGGGAGAGATGGTGTCGAATGTTACATAAGCTTAATTAATAATCACATACAGACACCCACATTTGCATGTACACACGCAGAAAGTGTATGAATCTCCACATGGATAATTAATTCACAAAATTTAAATGGTACAAACACGCAGGAGGCTGCACTAAAATAGCAAGAAGCCATGAGATACTTTTATCAGGTATTTGTGATACCTGATATCAGTATTTAACCTGATATCAATATTTTATCAGGTAATATTTTATCAGGTATTTGTGCCATCGGCTACAAGGAGTAAAGAAAAAGAAGAGAGGGCACAAGAAAAATGCCCAATAACAGATTAACAGAGAAAAAGAAGAAAATGACGATAAAAATTAAAAGAATATAAAAGGAGACCGAAAGGCAAAAGACTGGGTAAAACACACCTTGAGGTAGAATCAAATGGCAAAATAAATAAAGATATCAGGAGTACAGAAATCCTGATATGTGATTTTATTTATGAGAATATGAGTTTTTGATCACGAGCCTGATCCAAATGCCAGAAGGGAGACAAATCACTGAAGAGACTGGGAGTAGAGGAAGTGGAACAGAAGACATTCTGAAAAAGAAAGAAAGAAAGAGGCAGGAGAAAAATGGAAGAAAAATGGAGAAGGACGAGAAAGAGAGATGAGTCGTAAAAAATGGAGAGGGTGAGGCAGAGGAGGAGGGGACGGGGTGAAATTGATTAAGGGGGAGAAACAATGAGAGTGGGGAGGAGGCGAAAAGGCGCAATGGGAGAGAGAGACTGGAAACGACTTGAAGGGAAGGGATGAGGTGAATGCAACAGAGGCTGATAGACGGCCAGGAAGAGAAGACTAATTAATAGTCAAAAACTGCAGGGAGGCAGGCAGGTGTGCAGAGAAACCCACAGCAGGAGGGAATAAACATAGAGATGGATGGCTTCTCCTGCCTTGACTACCTAACAAGACAGGCAGCTTTGGGGTTTATCACGTGACATATTGCATGACTATACATCGCAGAGAGATAAAAGCAGCAACAGCACAGGAAGACGGATGGGGGGGAGTGCATAGTGCAGAGGGACACTGGGGAATGAGAGAAGTAAGAATGGGTAAGAGGCATACACAGAAAGGAGAGGGGGACAAGCACTACACTGAGGAAAAGGCAGACAAGAGCTCATTATCTAGAGGTGGGAAGAGGGTTTTGATGTGAAGAAAAGCTAACAGGGTGATTCGCTCACACACATACCTGGCATTTCTGCGAGAGGAAAAGCATTCAAGTCGAACCGCAAACAAAGTTTAATTACACAAATGGCTTATCACACTGGCACCTCCCACCGTGCACACAGCGCTCAACAAACACAGTTCCGACCTTGAAAGTTTGCCACGGGTGTGGTTTAGACCACATGTTGTCTGATAAAAAAACAAACAGACACATTCCCTTTATCAGCCTCCCATTTATCAGCTCCACATCTATAGCTGCCAGCATGCTGAACACCTGTCTGTTTAGCCCTCACCATGTATGTGCAACAGTGAAGCGCCTCTGTTTGTGGATGTTGTTGTTGAGCAACATGCGGCGAAGCAGTCGCGGCGAGTTGCGCGGAGAAAGGCGGGGGGAGATGGAGGAGGGCGATCGCCGGTGTCCTCGCGGCCTCTCCGGCTGCAGCAGGTTCTCCCGCAGGATCTTCACCAGGTCTTCATTCAGGCCGGAGTGTTTTGGCATGGGGGGCACTGCCAGGGTGTCCTGGTGGGTCACCCCCATGCCTGCCTGCTGGGCCATGCCTACCCCGGCTTCACCACCAAAAGCACCGCCACCAGCCAAATGAATGAATAGTGAAAGCAGCCAAGATAAATCAGAGGTAATGCAATAAACACAGGTTAAATATGTGCTGCTCCTTTGTCACAGTCAGAGTTTAGCAATGTGCAGAAAAAAAGAAAAGAAAAAAAGCAGGCGGAAAAAAAGAAATGACATCCAAAAATCCTGTGGATAACAAACTACAAAAAGGTCTGCAGGTAATTTGTCACGATAGCAGCTCCCTCTGTGCAAAAGCGAGGGGAAAGAGAAGAAAAATCCCCCACTCCTTTTTTGTCTTTAAAGGAGCAAGCACAAGAACAGGACTGAGAGCTGCTGGCTTTGTCTGCTCTGCAACACTGAATATCTGCTGTGAAAGTGCAAAGGAGAAGATGAGCGCAGCACGAAAGCAGGAAAGAGGGAGGGCGTAATGCAAAATCTTGGAGGTAAAAAAAAAAAAAGGGAATTCCATTCCAGCCCTTTATCCCCCAGGCCTGCAGGCAAACTCAGCACAGTCCAATGAAACCAAGCCAGCCAGAGTTGAAATAATTCTGAAATAATTCAGTCGGTTTGAGCACAGAACAGCCCAGTTCTGTCTGGCTAGAGCCAACGGGGAACCTGTGGTGGTTCACTTCACTAAAAAGCCCCAGCCCAGTATGACCCAATCCAGAAAGGAATTCTGTTCCATCCAGTCACAGCAATTTATCCTTTCTTCCTCTTCCTACATAGAGTGACTGCTGAGTGCAGCCAGTTCATAAGCTACTGATCCTTCAGAGCTGAGCAGAGCGTGAGTATGTGTGACTGTTT
Source organism: Tylochromis polylepis (assembly GCA_015107715.1). NCBI lineage: Eukaryota > Metazoa > Chordata > Actinopteri > Cichliformes > Cichlidae > Tylochromis > Tylochromis polylepis. Next base: position 33,989 of record VVHJ01045147.1, on the reverse strand, counting down.
GAGAGAGAGAGAGAGAGAGAGAGAGAGAGAGAGAGAGAGAGAGAGAGGGAGGCAGAAAGAGGTTGAGGTAATGGTGCTGTTTGCATGCTTGCGCCCAAGTCGAGGCAGACGCACCTCTGCAAGGGTGCATTTCCTGATGCAGCAGACCGCACTTAAGTCACACTTTTGCTACTGAGTAAGCCTCAATCCAGACTGAGCTTTAGGGGACATCCCCTCTAAAAGCAAACAATCCCATGAGTACAGCTGTGTGTGCGCATGTGCACGAATTTGCATTTCCATTTTACTAACATTTGCACACACAAGGGAAAAACCCCCCCCAAAAAAACTAGGAGAGGGTTGCAACCAGCTAAACATCTTCTGCCACTAGCTGTGATTTCTTTCAATCAGGACAGACTCAGTTTTACTTTTGTCAGCCCTCCTCTGCCTAGTGATTAGTAACTTATCTAGCTTGCCAGCCTCCAACAAGCTTCTAGCCATTCTCATTTAAACCTTATGTCAACTATTTCATTCTACTATGCTTACATGTCCAGCTTCTTCCAAGCGTCCCACAGTACTTAAATATACTGTAGCTTTAACTAGCCCAGCAACAAATCTACAGCAACACGTGTGCTATGACTTCAATGTTTCTTGTTAAGATTTTCAAATCACCCTAATACAAATAGAAAGATATACAATTAAAAGGCATTATTAGTTTTTTGGTTGGTTTTAGCTGTTACATATTGATAGCCTATACTTGCATGGCGTACTCAGAGGTAGGTACACAAGTCTTTAAACAATGACACAAATTTTGTAATTTTGCCTCTATGCACCACCACAGTGGATTTTAAAATAAACAGTCGAGATGTGGTTGAAGTGCGGACCTTTTGCTTTAATTCAAAGGGTTCGGCAAACGTATTATATTTACTGTTTGGGAATTTCAGCCATTTTTATACATAGTCCCACATTTTCAGCAGTTCAAAAGTAATTAGAGAATTAACAAAAAGGTGAGACCTGTTCTGTTGTTAGTCCAAAGATTTTTGAGTTGTTAAACTGGCATTTGATAGCTTTTCACTCAACTGTCAATTTGAGGGGCAGAGAGATGTTGATGCAAATGAAATATGCTGAAAAATCTATTTTACATGGCAAAAACTTTAGGAGTTGCCCAATAAACAATCTTTACATTCTTAAAAAGAATGAATGTCCTGGGCAGCTCAGGACCACAGAAGACAAAGTGCATGATGACAGAATTAGTTCCATGAGAAGAATTACACCTTAATAACATCTAACCATGTCAGTAACACGCTTAAGGGGTTAGTATATAATTGTCAAAGTCTACAAACAAGCGAAAGCTTCATGAATGAACACGGTTCAAGCCTCTGAACAAGAAGGCTAGATTAGACTGAACAGCGCTTGAACAGTTCGGGGAAAAAAACATCTTTGGACAGATGAAACAAAGACTCATTTGTAACAGAATGATTGGAGGAGAAAAGTATGGAGAAGGAAAGGAACAGCTCAGCTGATCCAAAGCAGGTCACATCATCTGTCAAACATGGTTGAGACAGTGTTATTCTACAGGCATGCATGGCTGACAGTGGCCGCTAATGTTTGATGGCATAACTGCTGATAGAAATGAGAAAAGCTTCTCAAGGACCTGAAGGCAACTGCAGTAAAAGCCTGGCAGAGCTTCTCCAGGGAAGAAACATAGCACTTGGACATTCATGGATTCTAGACTTCCAGGATTTTCATCCAAGTATCAAAACCAATCCTTATATTTAAAATTATGTTATCTTGGCCAACTACTTTTGAACCTCTGAAAATAGAAAACTATGTATAAAAATGGCTGTAATTCCTAAACAGGTAATGCAATACTACAACAATCAGATCTTAATTGTATGATTTTGAATTCTGGTGTACAGAGGCAAAATCACAAATATTGCGCTATTGTACAAATACTCATGGACCTACCTGTAACTATTATGTGACCTCCATAAAGGCATTCCACATATACAGTAACTAAAAGAATAAAGCACAGCCTAAGACATAATCACAGCATCTCTGGCTACAGACTGCATTCTTGAGATCTAAGGAAACAAGCGTGATATTCCTACACAACAGTGATGCTGTAGAGGTACGATGTGGTATTAGCATCATTGCTCACAGTGACAATGTAATGTAATGTTTAGAATTTTTGATCGGAATACTATACTACTATGCAGTAGTGCTCAATTTTTGCTCTATGTATTATTATATAAATACATTTAAAATATTAAACGTTGCAAACAAAGTATTAAACACACAATTACAACCCAGTATGCACTCACAAACACTCTAGCAACACTAGCTTTAGTATTTCAAAAAGAGTGGGTGCTCCTCAAAGACTAGGAGCAAGGATATACAAATGATTCCAGTCAACCACGTTGGAGGAATGCCCAGTTGTGTTCTGCAGACACTGTGTACTTACATTATTTGAAAATAAATAAATAAAATTTAAAACACAGTCAAATACCACCAGGCAGAAACCACCTGAAATGTCTCCTAACACCACAGAAAAGAAGAAAAAAAAACACTACCACAGGCTAGCTAAGAGCTCAGGGTTTATCTTGCACAAACACATATTCGACATTTCCCAGAGAAGTTTTAGCTAATATCAACACTTTTCCAGACAACCAGAATATAAACTTAAATAGAAAACGTTTGACTTTCAGCAGTCATAGTTGTAATATAATGATAACCCAAGTTTCCTTCTTATAAACTACATTTTCTGATTGATAAGCCAGCCTTTTCTGGAACATAACATTCTGCAGTGAAGCTAACATCCCAGCACTTTCCATCCAGTATTTCCTTAGTAGCAGGCTGTCCAGGTTGCTGTTGTGACAGTCCCAGCCATCATTTACCTGTCTCTCTATAGGGAATCTTTCGTCCAATGGTTGGACTACCTCATGCTGCTGTTACAGACAGCATTTGGTGACTGTAGTGCTTGTCCTTCTCAAGATCGTCTGTGAGCTGGAGGACCAATCTAACCTGAAACTGCAGCAATACCAAGCTTACCTTGGCTGCAGTGCAAAGCAAGAAGACTAGCGCCACCAGCTGAATCATTCTGTGTATAAAATCAGAAAAGTTCCCACCTGACCATCACAGAATGAGCTGACATTACTTTGTACAATAACTTTAGTACATATTGTGAAGTCCTGTAAAACTTTACTTTAAGATCTAACAAGTTTTATATCCAGTCCCGCCAAGTGTCACAATCTAAAGCAAAAGTTCCTTTTTTCAGGACAATGTTTTCTACAATGAACTTTGAGCAGCAATATTATGATACCTCAGAGTACAGTAACAGAAAAAAGCATTGGTTCCCTGAATGTCTCGCCCATGTGCTGGACAGTGGACTGAGTGAAAAGGGAAGATAGTCATTGCTCTGGTATTTAGTTCCACATTGTCACTGTATTTATTGTTTATTGGCACAGTATTTATAACTTGATTTAATAATAAGCGTGGGAGAACCTCCTTTCACACAAATGGGCGCGCACACTTCCACGTATGGGACGTGCACTTTAACTCTACCACCACAAATAGAATCAAGTCCTGCAAAGAAACAGTGGAGAACACTTTATTATTACTTCTTTTTGTCTGTGGGAATAAAAAAAAATTGATTGCTCAGCTGATATTTATTACATGAGTATGTAATGGTACCCAGAGGAAGACATTTTAAATCAGGAAATACAAAACTAAAAATCTCAAGCTGTTTGGATCCTGTTCTTTCCCACTAGACAAAAAGGATTATTAAAACCCAACTATAGACTACTATATAGAAGACTGACTATAATACCCACTAAATGTTTTCATCATTTGGGATATCAAATTTTTGGATATTATCTTTTGCAAATCTTTTGTGTTAATGATTCCTTCCTTTAATTATCGCTTAAATGCCATAGATTACCGTTTTGTCAAGCATAAGTGTTTGCTACTTACTGTAAACCTGTCTACTAATGGTCATAAGAGAAAGAACACTGGAAATTGTATCGATTTCTGGGAAATAGGGAAACATTTGGGAAATAGGGAAATAGGGAACATTGTCTTTTCTGTAAAACCAACTTTGAAGCTGAAAAACCGTGAATATTACTATTAAAGCCAACAAATAACGATACCAATATTTGGTAATTCAAAAATCTAATATATCGACCTATATTTTTTTCTTTAAAAAAAAAAAACAGATTTACTGAACCTTTGTTATGTGCAGGTTTATGAATCCTTACTAAGACAACATGACCTATCGGTTTAAAAATAAACTCTTTTTATTGTCATAGCAAGCTGTGGATTACTTGTTCACACTCTGCCTGACACTATATCTGTTTATCCTGTACTTTCTTTACTTTGTTAAATTCTCATTTATTGCCTGTTGTAAATGCCGATGCTCATATATTGCTAAATAGTCAACATGGTCTGATAACATTAGACGGCCAATATATCAGTCTGGCTCTAATTCCAATAAATTCTAACCATACCTTGGCAATAATCATATATAACACTTGCAACCATGCAAATACAACCCAGTGACCACTACAAACACTGTGGATCCATCTGTCTAAAATCAGCTTTCCCTGTGAACAAAACCAGCACACTGGCTGCCATATGATTGCACTATGCAAAGGGCCACATCCAAAAGATCAGAGAATGCTTTTTTTTTTTTTTTTAGCTAGTTACAATGTTGCATCAACTACAGTAAAAAGGCCAGGGAAAGCAGATTTTCTTTAAGACCAAATTAAGAGGATGCATGTTTTAATAATGTGCAAGACGCTTCATAAAAAAAAAATGTGCTGGGCTACCTATTTAATTTTTGTAGATTTGACTAATATCTCACATATATTTACAGAGGGAGTGATAGTAACATACATTTAAGACAGTAATGCAAAAATTAGACAGAGGCAATACTAAGTCATGGTCAATAGATCCTTCTGACTCTGGTTAAGCAGTGAAGTTCTCACACACAACGAAAAAAGAAAAATGAAACCACAGCAGGGAGGGTTTCCTCATTAGCAGTGCCTCCAGCCTGGCTGTGTGTTAAATATCATCATAAATGTCATCATCTATGCATACTTGGAATAATGGCTTTTAAAATCTTTTTAAAATTAATTTCAAAAACCAAAAATGTGACATTTTGGAAGCTGTAATGGTTGGGGCATTTGACCTTTCAACACCATCACAGAGCAACCTCTACTACAGGCAAGCTGATGTGGTCAGTAAGACACTTCCAGCCATGATGACAGTGGAGAGCTGTTGGCCTTCAGTTTCCCGCTCGCAATTCATCATCACCTTACAATAGTCAAAAGGGATGAATGCCACTCTGTGAAAAAATGTTTCATTTGTTTTTCTCTGATGGACTCACATACAGTAATTGCTGTCATTGTTCCTGCCCACACTTTTGTTTCTCTTCTCGTGCTACCTGTCTTACGCCTCATCTTCTACACTTTGTAAAACATTTCTTTTTTCAGCGATTACTTCCCTTTGCCACGCATGACGTCTGTGTGCGTTTCCCCCCGGTTACCAGGGGCAACATGGCTGGAGAGGGACAAGTAGATTTTTCAAGAACCAAAGGCTGGAGGAACAAAAGCAAGAAAATGGAAGCCAATCTACAAGACAAAACTCAAGTGCATCACACACAAAAACAGACTCAGTTGCTGCAAACACTACAACACACCACTGTGGTGCACTGAGAACACATATGACACCTCAGCATAAAGCACAAGCGACCGCCTTCATTAAAGCAACAAAAAAGCGATAAAAGAAAGGTATGGCAACGGGTAAGTAGACCGATGAATCACAGATTTATTTACTAAATCAAGTAATGAAAAGATACTTTACTTAGTGTAATGTAGTCTAGCAGTAATGCAGTGTGATAAAACATAGGTAAACACTGCCCCGAAGAATCTCAAAAAAAATATTATGTCATCTGGAGGCTTGTGCATTATATATTAGCCTTATATTAAACAAATGATTGATATCCAAGATAGCAGAGCAGAAAATAGAGTTCACCACACCTCGAAGGAAACCAGATATTACAGAGTGTAGCTTTATTTGCATTCACATTCATACATATTTCAACTCTGATTCAGTTTTGTCAACACTTTAATTTCCCATTTCTATTCTTTGCAAAACAAACTAATAAATCAAATCTTTGTGCCTCTACTCCATGGGGGGAAAAGGAGGGTAATCATCTACAGATTGGATGTGTTTCTTCTGGCAGCACACACCATGTTGTCACCTCCCAGACTTCAAGCTGGAGTCTGGCCTGGTACTGGCAAAAGGGCCTCCGCATGACACTAGATAATCAAATCAGTGCACCATATTTCTTAATATGTTATAAGAATGTCAAAGGTGACTTAGGCTTATTAAATTAACCTTTAATCATAGTTATAACTCGGATTACTGTCATTGTGTAGCAGACACATGAATGGGAAGGAAACAGAGATGAAATACAAGGAGCTGGTGCACCAGACAGTTTAAAAGGAAACAAGACAAGCCGGTTCACCAAAGACTGATTCCAACAAGAATTTCTGAGCAATACCACGTAGCAACTACCAGCTGCAATATTAATGACACAATACAGCCAAAACCATAATGCAGCTCTGTCTCCCCCAAGTGGACATCTCCTATTATTGTGTGAGCCAGTAAATAGTCTAGAACACACACTGACTAATATATCACTAATATACTGAAATCACCTCCATCACACCAGATGAACATTAAAAACCCCAGTGCTTGGTAATATGTTTTCAAAAACGCACCGCAGAGAGATATATGATGCAAAACAAACACATTTTTCAATTTGCTCTAATCTTGTTTCCCGCCAAGACACATAATAAAGTCAGATCCCTGTAAATTTCTGTATTTTAGCAACAGCTCTACCACCCTGCAGTGGGATCAAATGTCCATGCATTGTTGTAACTCTAATATCAAATGAAACATTTATTAAAAATTGGAATCTTGTTGATTTTTCTTTCATTCTGAAATATTTGGTGGCTTACATGATGTCCGCTGTTTGCTCCACAGAAAGTGAATAGCCACCAATCTTTGTTTTCTATAAAAACAGATTATTATGAAGGCAGCTGCAGATGATACAGATGCAAAATCTCACTGTGAAAACGACTCCTGGTTTTTACACTTCCATCTGTATTTCTGGGAAATCTTACAAGAATGCTCACTATGCTCTTTTGTGTAGTACCATATACATATAAACACATTATGAAAATAGAGTAATGGCTGATGGAAAATCTGATGCGAACCACCAAGTTCATTTTGTTTATTGGACCAATAGATGGCAGCATTTTCTCAGAAACATGAAGACATAAAGCAAGACCACACACGGCAATTCATATAAACCATTCAGAGGCATCTTTGTGTGTCCTACACCCAACACAGTTCCATATATGTCAGACTTTCCATTGTGTGTTGCCCAACTGAGGCCATGCAGGGGTGCTCAGAGCTGTAATTTCCTGAAGATCTGTTATACCAACTGTCTTTTTCAGCATGACTACGAAGCACTACAATTTTCTACTTTATGGGCAGTGACATTTTTCTTTATAGTTTTAACATTTAAAGAGCTCTCGCTTTAGATGACTCACAGCCTGCGGTGAAAGCAGTAAGCCTAGTGAATGCAAAATGGAGCCATGGAAAAGAAAGTGGGACATGAACTGTATATTAAGTATGAATTATCAACGCCTCTCTTGCTTAGGACACTGTAAAGCAAAAGAGATATGATAGTAGTCATGTTGTGTACAGTTTTCTCAGCATTTCTCCCCCGACTGCCGCATATATCACAGTCCACTGGAGAGGGTTGCTATCATACCTTATGAAGTGCTTTTGCCCCAAAAAAGGAAAAGAACGCAAACCATAGATTAAGTTTGAATTATCAGCGTCTGTTGAGAAAGAGCCAAATAACTCACTGCTGCCTCACAAGAGAGAAAAAATACTGAAGGCAACAAAACAAAATGTTCACGAGAGGATATGAATAATAAATTCTTTGGAACACACTAGAGCAATACTTAATTTGGAGAATACTTTCAATGATCTTCCACCCGTTAAGCCTTCTCTCTATCATCCAGCAACATTTTCCTGCTGTCCTGTGCAGCTGGTGTCTCATGCACAGTGAGAATATTTCATGATCAGAAAAGCTGTCATGGTGACCCTGGCAGGGACTGTGGTCTAGTTCCCTCAACCCCACTGATAGTATAAGGTCACACGCTCTTGCCTCATGGTCTGAAAGCAAACAGACATGCTGGGAAATACAGAAAGATAAGAATCTGAATCCATCTGAACAGGATGGCTGTGCTAGAACCTTATTCCAAACTTCCAAACTGTCTGCGTGTAATGGGCAGTGAATGTTTCAGTTTGAAGTGAAAGATCAGACCATCAGATTGGTAATTGTGTTCCTTCTGCCTGCAATTACCAAATAAGTTATAGGATTTGTTTTTAAATGTATCATTATGAAATCAAGTGTGTAGAAGCATTTCAGTGCCAGGAAATACACTGTAAATATGTAATATGCAAGAGCAACCCCTAAAGTTGTTTCCAAAAAGAGTTGTGATGCTAAAATGAAAATAAGAAAACACTGCAGCCCTATATAAAATAACAGCAAGGCAACTTATTAAATCTTGGAAGTGAGATTTTTCTTTTGCAGGAAATATTCGTTTCCTTTCCTTCAATTTAGATGGTACAAGGGAAACAAACGTCTACAAAGCATTGCACAACTGGTTAGTTTAATCGAAAATGAAAACACTAAGTGAGCTAAGTGAGCAAAAACAGCTTAAGAATAAACTGTTTTAATTACAAAAGAAATTTGGGATTTCATCGTCTAATTTATATATCATTTAAAATACAGAGAATCCGACTAACTCTGTGCACAAAAGACAAGAATTGAATTTGATGGTTATAATTTTTAGGCCCTTGGGCAAAACTGCATTAAAAACACACATGACTCTGGAGTGGAAATCGTTACACGTGCTCACGAACACCTCTGACAAGCACCATCAGTGAACACAGCATTTGTGACAGTAAGACTTTAAATGAGTGCACATGCTATGGGTAAGCATGTGAAAGCACCGTTATCGCTAAACGACTCACGGATGTTTTGGTGCGTTCCAATTTTGCAAAGAATCAGGATGCTTTATGGCTTTACGTTTTTCAAATCACTGCACTTCTCTGTACTTGACTCTAGCTTTGTATATGAAAATATGCTTAAAAAAATAAAAGAACTTCCTTGCCTTGCCTTGCTAAACTGGCCTGGCTTCAGTTCAGACCTGTCACTTACTGAAAACATTTGGTGCATTATGAAATGAGAAATGGTATACAGCTGAAATCCCTTCTGAAGCAATAATAAGAAAGCATTTTGCTTTCTAAATTGCAAAAATTGCTCTCAAATGCTTACAGAGTGCTGTAAAAAAAAAGAAAAAAGAAAGAGGTGATGGAGCGTGGTGGTAAACAATGCCTCTTTCCCAGCTGTTTTGCGACATTACGTACATTTTAAACCGCATCCAACTTCAAAACCAGAAGAAGGGTGGAAAAAAGAAAGAAAGCTGAAAAAAAAAATTGTGAATATTAGAATTATTTTTTTAACTGATCAGCGCTGCAATTCTCAAAGCATTATGAGTCAAAGTCGATGTGCGTCAGGACTGAATAATAACCCAGTAAGTTAAAACTTCAGGGAGTCTTTGGTTATTACTGGGTTCACTGCCAAAGGAAAGAAGTAATATAGACCCTGGTCAGGATCCATGAGAACACTCCACTGGAACGTTTGATTAAAAGCGTGCATGTGAGTGTGCATGCCGTTGAATAACTACCCTTGTGCAGACGTCTCATGTTCAGTTGTGCTTATTTTGGAGCACGGTAATAGTTGTTATTTTATGAGCAGCACTGCATGTAGCCTGCCATGATGAGAGGAAATGGGAAGGGGGGAGGCAAGGTGGTCAAAACTGAGGGACTGATGGAAGTGAGGGGAGAAAACTAGAGGAACAGCTTGCCAAGTGAGAGAGAGAGTCAGAGCAGGCTGTAACTGATGCAGGGTGACAGTAAATGAAAGTGGATGAATACAAATGACCACAGGGATAAGGAAGAGGGATCGCGAGGGAATGAGAGGGGAAGAGAAGGACACAAAGATCAGGGTGGTTCCAGAAATAACCAGTGGTTGTAAACATGGTGGTCCCAGGAAGTCTGCACTTCCTGTGTGTCTCTGTGTGAGGGGTGTATACCTGGAAGGAAGAGCACATCTGCTTACTTTCGGAGATGTTTGCATACATTGACCAGTGCATATAATACATGCACAGGCCAGTTTCTGCGTACTTTATAATAAGACGGATTTAGGAGTAAAAGCTGTCTTTGTTGGTGTTTTTGTATTAATGTAAAATTCAGTGTAAGAGATTTCAGTGACTATCTCATTTTTCCACCTCACTCATACTCTGTTAAAAGTGCACGGGCCACAATTCACACTTCCATTCCATATAAATATACATATACATGAGAGAAAGTGTTTCAAATAAACCCAAGCAAAGAAATAATGATATAAGCACTCTGAGTGTACTAGAATACGGCTCACATAGGAGGGGAATACTTGTGGAGTGGCCACTGGTGGATAATGAGATGGTAAGTGACAATGAATAATTAATGATGGTGAATTATTTGCAAAATAACACCTAGGTGAAAAACATTCAGCAGAATTAAAATAAGGGAGTTTTTTAAGTGATATGGGCACAATTTTGTGCTGTGACTTAACACAAAACCTACACAGACAACCAGCTTATATAACACCTATGTTTTTTAAATCAACACATAAGGAAAAATACCTCTTTAAATACAGAATCACAACAAGAGAAAAAAAAGAAAGAAACATTAGACCATTCATGTCAAATCCAGCTATAGATGAATTCTTCGTATTAAAGGCATTGTCACACTAAATATTTATCACAATACTGAATAATTATGTTAGTTCTATACAATTTTTTAAAACAGTTTCGATGCGCTGCACATTTAAAAGTGCACTATGGCAGCGTTACATAGCATAACAGCAAGTGTAGCATCTGTAACTGTGACGATCATAAATTTATTGAAGGCATTATTTTTCCCTGGCAAATTATTACACCATCACGATTATCCATGATGCAACTCACCCACGGGCAATTCATTGTGTGAATTTCAGGTTTGTTGTGATAAACATGGCTAACGTATCCTTGAGCTGCTAGCCTAAGGCTAGCCTCAAGCAGAAACTGCATCAGGTGACATAATAGGTTATCTGACTTTGCAAAGCTCCCTTTGGAGGCACAAAAGCTACAAAAAAGGGGGAAAAAGAAGCATAAACCCATGATGGCTAAATTTCATTTAGGCTTAGGGTTGTGGTTTTATTTGTGTAGGTAATCTGTTATACTGTCATAATTAACTGGAACCAAAGAGAGAATAAAAGGTGGACATAGCTACCGTGACATTCTCCATTGGCCTTGAGATTAGTTTTCTCCCCCTTGCCAGGTATAGGAAGGGCAAGCCTGACTGTGAAGCTGCTTCCTCATTGGCTGATAACTTGTCAATCACAAGTTGTTGTGAGTGAGCAAACCACAGATAATTCTCTTTTATGAAACATAGTATGACTACGGAAGAGGATTAGGGCCACCAAAAAAAAACAAAAAAAAATATGTGCCCACTTTTTTGTTTGTTTTTTTTTGGTGGCCCTAATCCTCTTCCGTATATGACCAATAATTACAAGGTATGTTTATTTTATTTATTTGGCAATATGGCCCAACACGAGCGACTGAGCACATAAACTTACACATAACACATAAAGAGGTCAGGACAGAAAGTCATCTTCATACATGGCCCTTTCACACAGGAAGCAGAATGCGCTGCATTGACAACTAGACTGAGCGAATCGCCCAAAATTTGTGTTCAGCCGGCCACTATGCTCTGCCTGTATCTCATTTGCATGCAGGAAACCGTTAGTGTGCAACACAAGCAAAAGAAGAGAATGGGTTTGCAAGTGCATTGCAATGCATTGTGTTTCCTATGTGAAAGGACCTATAGCCTTCTGTTAGACCAGAAGTCTTCTTGCAACCATACCCATCTCCATCTGGTGACCTTAAGATAGAATGCAGATTTAAAGCACTTTGGCAACAGCTTCATTTTTCTGTTTTGTAACTGGAACACCTGAACAAAGCTATTGTTCAAGATAAACTAGATCACACTGATGCATGCTGTTCAGCAAGCTGAACAGAGATATGGTTCATGTGTTTTTGTTGTGTTGTGAGGCTTGACCACAGGGTGAGTCACATAGTAACAATAAATAAGTCCATGAGATGGAAAGTATGGCTCCATTTTATCAGACTTAATGCAAATAGCGTATAATGCAATATGCAAAAGGACTGCTGCCAAGAACAGCAAAACAGCACATTTGATGAGACGCTTCAATGTGAACAGAATAAATATAAGAGTGGAAAGTTGCTGTTTCACTACAAGAAGGGACTACAGTCAACTTCTTCTCGATACTCAGGCCTGTCTGATATTACAAAGCCGTCTGAAAGAGTCAGCCTCTCCAGGGTGTTCTTTCACTCTTGTTACCGATTAATCCCATACGTCATGAGATGTCCCACCAGGCCTCTTCTATTTTTCGCTCCTCTCATCAAAGGCAGAATTTCTTTTTTTCAAAAACCAGTAGCATCTATTTTCTAGTCAAACACAGGGTTTAAATACTTTGCAGACTGTTTCGGCTTATTAACATTTATATTACGAAGCCCAGTTTCCAAGCTCAGAGCCAGCAAGTATCGAGTTTGTGTCACAACTTAAAATGAGAACTTCCACAGGACAGTTTCAGCTGGTGGATATGTGAACTATAAGTGAACAGTTCAGCTACCGGCTTCTTTATGCTCTCAGTAAAGTTAAAGAGAGAAAATTTTGAATCTGAAGCCAACAAATTAATCTTTCACACACCCACATAGCAGTGTGGCACATGTTTTAACACCAGCCAAAGCAAAGCACTTCTATCCAGTTTCCGGGCCACACTGGCATAACAAAGATGCACAGTGAGACTGTGTGAACTACTAAGTGATGGAAATAAAACTGAGGCAAACTGGAATACTCAAAGTTCAAAGATCTCATTAGAATAAAAAATGATGGCCGTTGAGAAGACCAACACAAGTTTAAAGTACAAAGAAATAAAATTCATTTGCAACTGCAAAAATGACCTTTCCATTACATTTGGTGTACTCAGGATTTGGTGGATTTCCCTCCCGCTTTCTTGGGCTACATATCCCAACGTCAGTTAAAAATTATTTTTAAAGCTAACCACAAATATGACATCTGCAGATTCTTATTTCAACTTCTTGAAATGCACTAATGCACCAGGTCTTGTACACCAGCCAGGGGAGGAAGAAAATGTTATGCACACGGTTTGTTGACTTTGCAACTGATTCTGCAGCCACACCTGACCGTCATCAACTGCATCATTCATAAGTTAGAATCTGCAGTCCATAATGGTGCAAAAAGCATCATAGAGCTGAGTCGTTTTCAGATATTTTACTGACTTTCAAAGTCCAAACAACTGCTGTTAATCTCAGTAAACGCAGCATGGCCACCTCCTTCCATGTCTGGAGATTTGTGCATGCAGGTAAAAGAGGAACAACACGCCTCAGATGCCCCTCAATGGGAAAGCAGAAAAAGTCTTTTATCAAAGCAGACTGTTTCCTTGTTGGAATCTGCCGTACATGAATACTTGCTCTTTTTAAAAACTGACATCATACTGTGTTATTGTATTTTGACAATATTTCATATTAAATATTACAGCTAAGTGGCACATTTCGTTGAACGGGACCAAGTGAAAGGTGGGTATAAATAGTTAATATTCGACCTTGCACTGGTGGTTATATTTTTAAGTTCTAAACTTGTGTAATTGAAGTTTATAATTATTCAATAGATGCTACATTGGGCAGTAATAAATAAGAAACACTCTATCAGGATTCAGAGCATACAGAACCACTCTGGTTCCTAAATTACTTTAATAGAATAGCTGAATTCTGGGCATACTTAGTAAAAAAGAAAAGTTTTTAAATCTCTTAACTTCCAGAAAAGAAAAATGTCCTTCTTCTAGTTGAAATGAACTGAAACTGGTAAATGTCAAGCTCATATGTCTCAGCTTGTCATAGGCCATGCTTGCATCCTCTGTGACTTGGTACACATTCTTATAAACATGGTAACTCAAGAATGACAAAGAAATGTCTTACTTCAACCACAGGTAGCTCACATGGAGAACATGACATGATTAGATGGTATGTTAATATTAATGTCATGTTAATGTGACTTTGTGAATAAATCTGGAGAGTAGATATTAAAACAGTCAAATTTAATGTTAAAATACGTGTGTGTCAGAATGGTCATTATTCAATTTCAATTAGCTTCAATTAGGGGCTGAGAAAATTTCATTATCTTCATTATTTAGATGATGACATAACATATTAAATACCAGGTTGCATAAAAAGGGAACTGTTTCTCTTGCCAAATGAGCCCAGTGAAGACATTAATTTTCTGCATCATCATGAACTTTTTAATAGGGCTCCAGCTCTTGATATATGACTATACAGACAGCCTGGATTGTTAAATACAACTTTAAAAGCGCAGCGGTTCGGAGTATTGCTGCTTACGTCTCCACATGTTTGCATGGGTTCTCTCTGGCGTTTTCTTACAGTCCAAACACATTCATGGGGTTTGGTTTAATGGTAATTTTATATTGGCCACAGGTGTGAATATGAGTGTTAAAGGTTGTCTGAGTCCCTGTGTTAGCTCTGCGACTGACTGCCGACTTCTCCGGGGTGTACCCTGCCACCCTAAGACAGCTGGGATAGGCTCCAGCACCACATGATCCTGAATTGGATAAACAGAAGAAAATGGATGCATGGACAGACACCTTGGGAGGTCACAAGGGTCACCTGGAAAGAAAGGCTGACTGTCTTTGTATTAAACTGATGTGTGTTAGTTCATAATGTTAGCTGTTAGATAAAGTAAAGAAACCCAACACATACAAGGAAGTATGCACAGACTCTGAATGTGTGGTCAGTTCCTAAGCGATTGTGTGCATGTTAAACAAAAAAGGCAACTAACCGGTTTGTCAGTCAGCCATCTAGAGGACAAGAGAGTGAGAGGATCTGACTGGGCTGCTTTATAGAGGTTTCTCATGTGACATCATGCACACTTCCTGAAAGCTGTCTATCGTATTGGACGTGATGCAACCACTAGAAAAAGAGGATATGTGTTTCCTGACCAGTTAGCAAGTGGTTGGCTAGCTATCGCTAAGTGAATTCAATCAGAACGCTGCTGTTGTCTTGTCCGCAATTGGTCACTAACTAACTAACCACTGAGTGGTAATGAAACTTAAACAAATGCAACGCAAACTGGAAGTGGAGAAGGTCTACCTTCAAAGTAAAAGCGCTGAAACCAACACTTTTCAAAAGGTGCAACTTTTACCTTGAAGGTGAACAGTATTCGTTTCCGGTTTTTGTTGCACATTTCACAGTTTTACTAACACTCAGAGACCAAATCAATCTCCTACAAACCAAAGCAATCTCAGAGAGACTGCCAACTGGTCAGGGTGTACACATTTTTCCCTAGAGACCAGTGGCTGCCAGTGTGCCACTGACCAGTCTCTAGGCCTGTGTGACTCGGGATATCAACCTCTAGCAACCACTCGGCAAACAGTCGAGGAACACGCATTTTTTACTAACATCTGATGGTTGTCAGACGGTTCTGGACCAGAATCTTACAGCATCACCACGTTTGTCACATGTCTAAATAGCAGATAAATGAATGTTACACAGTTAGTCCCAGTACCCCATGTTTAAGGATATCTCTGTTACTAAAAGGCATCTGAAGGATAGAGAACAAAGGACAGAGGGTGCACAGATGTATCCTATGCAGAAGTGTTTTTATATTCAGAGTATAAGAAAGGCGTGGTACACAACTACAATTTACAAACCGTGGCAGGAGGAGGACTCTTTAAACAACTCATCCTTTTTATTCATATGTTGTTTCTGTAATTTAAGATGCTGGGATGTTTCTGTCCTTATCTGTGACAAGTATATCTTGTCACATGGTACCATGTTGTGAATTTAATACAAAAGTTACCCTAACAATAGATCACGTTATAAACATGTTATGAACACTGTTGCACCTGAGACAATAACACACAGCTGCACTAGGGCTATAAAAAAACCCAAAAAAACCATTTATGATGCAGATGTGAAAAACGTCATATTTAACTGACACTGCTCTAAAATGAGAGCTCACAAGAAGGATGTCTCATTTCATTAAATGCATGTTGCCTCGACTTCTTCACTCACATCTATTGAGGGAGGGACTAAACCGGCACAGAGAGAAATCCAGGGTGTGCAATTTGGGAAATGAGAAAGGGAGTTTGGTAGATCCTTCATTTCTCTCCTTGCTTCCTTTTTTTCATATCTTAGTCCTTCCCACCAGAGGGAGGGAGGCGTTGAGGTGACGGGCACTTAGAAAAATGAGATATCCTTGTCTCTGAGCTGTCATTTTTAAGCGCTGTCAATCGAACATGATGTTTAACACAGCTGCACACCATAAACTGCTTTGTTATGGCCCAATTACTCGTGTATTTTATGATCTCAGATGTAAAAGCGCTCACTGCTTGTTTTTTAAATCCTTCACTGACACTTTTAATTAAATTCTCAAAGCTATCACAGCTTTTTTGTTAAATGCACCCAAATAGTGAAGGACAGTAAGTTTGATCACAGTGAGATAACTGAATCATCTAATAAATAATAGGGACAAGTTGCGTCCTCCACCCACCGCGGTTTGACTATTCCAGCTGTGAAAACAGCTGTTTATAGCTCCTCTGTCCTGTCTCCTCCAGATGCATTTTAAGAAATGAGACATTCATCAGCATGGGATATTGAGATTAACTTCCAAATCAGGATGGAGGACCGACGAGACAAGGAGGCTGGTGAGGTGACAATTTGCCTATTTTTGTATATGGCCAATAAAAAAAAAAAAAGCTAAAAAAAACTTGACACCCCAATGTGTAATACACACTAGCCATGCTTTTACTCTCATGATAGCGTGAGAGTAAAATTCATTCCCTACTAGACCTATTGACAGCAACCGTTTTATCACAGTGCTGTGTAAATTTGTTGATTTTTTTTTGAATAGCACGACTGTCTGTGCTCATTATTATTTTTAGCCTTTAATATTTGTGTTTGTGCCTGCAAGAAAGATGAAAGAGGCCATGCCATGAAAGTGTGTGGGGGGTCACATGGTAGCTAATGGTGTGTGTTGTGCCTGCTGTCAAGGGAGAATAATCCATAAAATGAATTGGCTGGCTGGGATGTCTGGAAGAAAACAGGTTTTCTTCCACCCACTTCAGATCATCAGATTTCTCCTGAGGCAGAAATACAGTGACATATGTAATGTTTGTCTACTCAAAGACCGATCATCAACTCATCAAGCATACTCTGTTTTGGATTTTGTTAATTTTTTTTTTTTTTTACATTATAACATCTGAAGAGTCAGCATAGGGGTTTTAATCTAATTGTGAACACACATGCTCGCTGCAGTGATAGCTTTATGTCTGATATCCTCACATCATCACGTTACTTTTCGAGACGCAGCTGTCTGCTCTCTGCTTTATCACAGAGCATTACAATATCTGTTCTAGCCTTTGACTCCTCTGAGCCTCAGAGAGCAGCATCATCCACTCTGCCTCCCACTGATCCTCTCCCCTTTCTTTCTCCATCCTCGTTCCCCTCCCAACATGTGCTCTGTCATTCTTGTGGCCCCAGAGGACATGGTCGGTATGACCCTGTCTGAGCCTGATGGAGGAGGAAGAGTGAGGTGAGGGTACGGGCTCTTTGTCCTCTCCGGTGTTGCTCTCTTCACTCCTCTGTGGTCTCTTTAAGTGAATCATGTTCAGGGACACCGCACACGTCCAGTGTTTTTTGCTCACATCCACACGATCCATCTACAACCACAGAATATTTACTGCTCATACCTGCTGAGTTCTTCTACTTCTGCTTCCGTGCTGAGCTAGAGTTAGCAGTGGGTGTTTTTCACAGTGGGCAGGTAAAACGTTAAGTGTCTTTAGATGAGGCTCATATGCATTGATGTCTAAATGTAGATGCTCTGAAAACATGCTGACTTTGCAACACCAGCCTGTGCACACTTCACACCAGTGAGCCATAAAATTCACTCTTAATGCCTTGTTCATAGCACTTTTTAAAAATAAGGCATCCTTATCAGAAAATGTTTAAATGCTTAAAAATAATAAAATATGCTTAAACTGCTTTTGCTGGCAGACAGATGAGAGCATCTTTACAGCTCTTATGAACATGCATTAAACATGAAGCTACAGTCAGACTGGAAATGGAGAAACATGTAGCATTGCTCTGTCTTAAGAGATACTCCTTACAGTAATTTAGACCTTGTCATAGCGTATCATGGAGTGCAATGGCGGACATGGGATGGTTGTTAGCTAACAGCTGCAACATGATATCGCATTTGCTCAGGTCTTACTCACACATAAACATAACTTCTTACAAATAAGTGGAATAACTGTTAATATGACTATTACTGCTTTAGTCCTGCCTCTGTGGCTGTCAGTCAGCCTTGGATCTATGCATAGTGTAGTGCACACAGGCTTGAGGACTGCACACATGTGCATCGATGTAGTATCTGCGTTTTTTTTAATTTCTATCATTTGTCTGAGTAGCCGTAAATCTGAGCATATGGATATCAATGCCCATAAATCAAGCTTTGCTCAGCTCACCTGGCCCCTGCATTCCTCTCTGTGTGTCTACCTGGCATCAACCTTCTTTTGATCTATGCGGTCTTTAACAACTCCACAGCACACACGACACATATTTGCTACTTGATCTGCTGATTTGCTAACATCCATCCTCCAAACTTTTGGCTCATTTTTATATTAAATTTTATTTGATCCAAGTCAGTCTCCTGTGTGGACTCCCTACTTTTCACTTTTGTTCATGCCAGTTTGTGACACTATTTTTTGACCAGGCACAGTGACTTCCTGGAGTCTCCTAGAGTTGCCTAGCAACCCCACAGTGACAACAAGCCTCACAAATAGGCAGATTGTGTTTGGACAGACTTGCTGCTTCCCCCTGCTTCCAGTCTTGTTGATAAGCTCAGTAACCTCATATTTAGAAGAGAGATGTGAGAGTGGCCTCAATCTTCTCATCTAACTAGGTAATAAAGTGAGTAAGTGTGTTTCTCAAAATGATAGAACTTTCCTACCTTTTTAAAAAAAAAAAATACCCACACTGGGTTACCCACCATCAGTTAGGATTTAATATGCACACTTTTGGAAGCACAATCATCTTGTTGCAAAAGCGCTTACTGAAGCATGCAGGTGTCTCTTCCACACACATGCCTCCTGTGTCCCTGAGACTCCCTTGTCAAACCAGGAATCCTATTAATGTCTTCTACCAACTACATTAAAATTCTCTTTTTCCTTCTATAAAGACTAAATGGCTACCCAGACATAAAAAATACAAGGAAAATGTGACAAGTTGTCCTAAAAAAATGTGAAAAAAAAAACTTAAACTAAAAACTCTTTTGAAATGTACTGCCAAGTGAGAATTGGTTTCTTTTCTTTTTTTAAATTGGTCTTTTAAACTAATATTTTATGTGAAACAAAATCACGTTAAATAAAAGTGCAAAAGCATTTCGGGTTCGTGTGCTTTATGTGATATAAATAAAATGACAAGAGACCGAGGTAGAGAGTTGAAAAGATTATGGGGAAGTCGAGAGTTCACACTCATGTTGCACAGAGAAAGAGTGGAGCTGCTCAAATATGTCCTGGTTTTTAACACGTGCTTGTTACAGAGCAGCCACTTAAAACTGCTCCACTTTTGTCTCTTCTGGTGTAAAGACATTACGCAGTTTCTTCTAACTTCAAATAACACCTGCATTTCTCATTGGGCCTCTGTGATGTATAGCCTATTAGCACCTTCATGTACAGTATGCAAGATTTGCCAGGGTCATAACTTATTCATGACTTGCTCTTAGCTGCGTTTGTAGAATATGCTGTGCGGACATCTCCCACACATATATTAATGTTATTTCTGACTGATTCTTTTACAATTTCATTCCTTTTAGCCCTGGGTGATTACATTCACAGCACCAAATCAAATTTACACAGATCAAATGAAAGTACAAAGTGCTGCGTGATTTTCAGATTACAGAAAAGCTCCAGCCTGGCAATTACCATATTTCAACATGTGCATCTGAAATAATTATTGGCTGATATTTGCTTCACATTAAATAAACTTCAATGTCTTTCCCTCCTTCTTTAGATCCCTGACCACCTTTCCTCAGACCATCTGCAACATCTGCATTCATTTGTTCAACCAGACAAGGTACACATTTCTGTTCTGACAAATCACCGTAATTAAGCAAGTCAAAGGTTGCTCTCGTGCTTGGAAAGTAACCACCCTGCAGCAAGTGCTACAAAAGATCCAAAAAGCAGATCTCTAAGAACTACACTACATAAAATGGGGGTGTCGTTTCATTCAACAGTTCAAAAAAACATGAAAACATTTATTCAGAAAGCATCTTATACATTGGGAAAAAGAGAAGGGGTCTACTGTTTCATTGCAGTGCTGACGTGTCTGGGATTCAAACAAATATATTTGTTCAATCTCTCAGCCAGAACATAAGCCATGTGGTCATGCTCACACATCAAAAGCAATACAAACAGGAACAGAAACAGACACATAAAAGCAGCTGTGCCTATAAGTGTGACAGTGAAAAAAAAAATTGGTAAAAGGGAGTTTAGCATGCAAGAACATTGACAGGGTAGCCGAGCAGAGGAAAAGAGCACAATAATGGCCCCTCATTTGTGGCGTCCAAATGGACCTAGGAGCAACACTAGAAATTTTTATTTTGTTACACACTGAAAGATGGAGGAATGTATGGATGACTGACTGAATAACTAACAGATGTGGCAGGCAGATGGCGAATAACCTGAGGAGCAGCTTGCTTTCCAAATGAAAATTTGGTGTAGAGCCCAACAGATCCTAGAGTTTTGGGACAGATGCCGATACTGATTTCTATGAAGAAGAAAAATTCTACTAAAATGTTTGGTACAAACTATTAATCAGCTTAATATGAAACACCGTTTGACTGTGCATCAACTCCCCACAACAGCGTCAGAATATGCTTACGTGGACAAACTACGTGATAACACAGAAACACAAAAATGATACTCGTTTACCAAAATATTGGTCATGCTCTACTTCGGCTCAATAACTGGCTGCTGTTTCTATCATCCTCTGGCTGGGGAATTGGTTATATGGCTGCCTGGCAGACTGGTCTGCTGGCCAACCTTCTGTTACTAAGAGGAAAGTTGCCCAGAACATACACACATACACAGTTAACCTTTTTCTTCCCTTACCCATACTCAGCTTTGCAGGCTGTTATTAATGAGGGCCCTAGACACATAATGCTAATTCTAAGATAAACCACATTTTAATGAGACTGTGTTCGTGTTATCATGTACATTACTTCTGCGTGCTTGTTGCCGAATCACTTGTTACATCTATGACAAAAATTGGACTGCGGTTGATGTCTATCATTGCTGTAGAGTAGAATGTCTTACATATTTGTTAGTGATATAGTATAGTGAAAAATATATCAAGTTTTACTTGTCTTAAACTGCAGAGAGCTTCATGTTCAGGGCTGAAACTCCTTTTTCCCCGGCAAACTCCTCTTTTACTTTCACATGTACCAAAAACCACAACTCCAGCTGTGTATGAACCAAAGTTTTTTTGTTTTTGTTCATTTTTTAAAGATGAATAGACAAAGTGGAGCAAAGACATTCCTTACTCCTTGCCTTTTTGCCAAGCCCCATAATGGTATTTTGAGAACCAGAAGTGGAACCTTTCAGTCCCCAGCTAAATGCTTAGACAGGCTTTGTCGCTAATAGGAAGAAAGTAAAACACACCCTATGGCAGGAATTTTAAAATCAGCTTATTGAAATGGCAAAACTTTTAGTGTGCACATATTCTAATAAAAAAACAAAAACAAAACAGACATAAAAAGCAGGTTGTGGACATTAAATTCAGAAAGCTCTTGCAAGCAACAGAACTAGTTTGTCTCCTTGTTTCTAGTAATTATTATCATGATAAATGTTGATATTTAAAATCCGTACTCTCACCTCCACACTCCTTTCCTTCTCTCTTGCTATCTCCGAACATGCCTTGTCCATGTCCGTTTTTTTATATCGCTTATTAAGTCTGACATCTTTAGCCATTTACGGGTCCAGACGCTTCTATAGTAAAATAGTTCAAATTCTTTCAGCTCCAATTAAATTATCATTGTGGCTGGTCTCCGAGGTGTCACAATAAAGTTTAACAGCTAGCCATCCATGAAGAAGGATCTAGAAGGTTTGGTAGAGTTGGTAGAGTTTTAGCTAGTAGAATTGCTAGCTAAAAAACCCCCCAAAAAACCTAACAAATATAACAATGCTATCATTTTAGACACAAAAAAGATGGGGTACTAAACAATGCCATTTGACAGTGGACTAGTTTATATTTAACGATGTGCTACTTTGTGACTAGCTATACACCTATGATTAGGCTAATATAGACGCATTAGCACAGCAAAGATAAGGGACAACAGTTGAATTGTTGTTAATAAAAGTCTGTGTTAAGTGCACCGGAGACAAGTAGAGACAAACACCATTAACCAGCAGGAAAACATTGCTAACCCTAACAGACCAAACTTTATCTAGGAGAACAACTGTGATGAGCCAGCTATAATGTGAGGTAGGTCATTAATATTTTACTCTGTGGTTTTGGAAAAGTCCTGATTTATTTTGATTCACTTTCATTTTAATTTTATTCATACAGCACCAAATCACAATAACAGTTACCTCTAGGTGCTTTATAGTATAAGGTAAAGACCCTACAGTAATAAAGAGAAAACCACCACAATCAGGTAACCCCCAATGATAAAGCAATTTGTGACAGTGGTAAAGAAAAACTCCTTTTTAACAGGAAGAAACCTCAAAACCAGGCTTAGGAAGGGGCAGCCATCTATCATGACTGAGCAAATGGAAGGAGACAGAACATAAGACTCAGTGTGGTGGAGAGCAAGAGATTATTAAGGGCTAATGATTAAAGTCAATGCTAGGTTAAGCATAATGCTAAGCTTATTGTACACACTGAAATCTTAGCCAGTCTTTTTATCTTAAGCATTCAAAAATTTGATGTGTGGGACACTGTGACCCCATGGGCTGTAGTGTACACCACAAGCTTTAAAAACATAAAGACGCACCTTACATAAATAATGCTAATAAAATCCAGAGAGATAAAAGAAGAGACCACTGATTACTTTTTGGGGGGTTTTCTAATTTTGTTTTTTAAAGATGTTTCTGTTAAGTAACGAGACAAAAAGCATTACAACTCATAAAAAGACGACAGCCTCAATCAATGGATTCTTGGATCTGGAAACAGAGTTGATACGTCTTCACTTAACAAGCAGGTAGGTTCAACCGGATGGTAGCACCCAGCAGGTGTGCCTGCAGGATGCTGCCATGTGTTCGTTCATCGGCAGCTGAAAATAACCACTCATTTAACCTCTGGCTAAAATATCTGTTCAAAACTGGATCAAGCAGTTTGTTACATTTAATATAGAATTTGGCAGATGCTCACTTTCTCTCTCTAATGCACACCAAGGGCTTTTAATTAAGTTCATATTTAACTCATCGCTACAATATCAATAATAAATAAGGTCAACACCTCAATGACAGTGTCAACAGAAAGTCAACATTACATTTTCCTGCCTATGATAATGCATTTTAATTTTGCCCAGAGATATGACATTCATTTGTTCATGTGAGCTAATGTGAGCCTCACACAGCAGCACTGCACTCATTGTTTTCATCATAAATACAGTAATATCTATCTAGTATTTGAAAATGCCATGAGTGTGAAATTTTGGTCTCTGCATTGGTGCACTGACTGAGAGCAATCCATTTAGCTGGAATCAACGCAGACTTAAGTGTTCAAGAGGCCCAAACACAATCAATGGCCTTGATTGATTCATGTTGGTCAAGTAAAACACTATTACATCTCACACCGCATTGATATGCATCACCAATAAGCAAAGCACCACATTACCTCTGTGAAATGACCTCTGTTGACCTCAACACTGCAAGCTACCTCTATACAACATCCTCTTTGTGCACAGATGCACTTTATCACCTTTTCAGCCATCTTGCCAAGGACAAACACAACAAAGGTTTTTGTAGCACTAAACATTTAAGAATGTCACCTTATTCTGAAAAAACGAGGCTACCACAAAGTATACCAATGCTATAAAATGTGAATACCGTGAATACAGTAATTGTCCCTCCAGCACAATTCTGTTTTTATCCATGTTTTTTGAGTGGATCTGAATGCATGCAGGATAACTCAAAACATATTAAGTATTCATGCTAATTACGTGTTTTGCCTTTTACAGTATTCATGAACCAAAGGGAGACTGAGACTTGATTAAGAGAGTTGGATCCCTGTCTACAGTGGTTTGCATTCTTAAAAATGCTTTGTCATTCAAATTATTTCATAACTTTCCAAAATAAAGTTTTAAATGCAGTTGTGTAATGTCTTTTACTGAGATGCACATAATTGAATTGCTGATTTTAATGCATTTCTTTTTTCAATAATGGCTGAAGGAAACAGAGAGACTAATTGCACTGCTGTGTTTGTTTGTAGAGCACTTGGCTTTTCAGAGAACCCAACAAGCTTTTAGTTTCACAGCTGCTTTTTGATGGCATTTAACAACTATATCCCCAGAGGGTTTTTAATATATAACTACAGCCCCTAAGGAATCCATCCCACTTACAACATAATCAGTCTGTAACAAAGCAATGACAGACAGCTGAGGTCACCAGCAAAGGAAAAAGCTGTTTCTGTGTGTCTGTGCACCATCTTATGGGGGCCTACATTAAATTAGGAAGTCTGTTTGCATATGCGTTATTACTGCAAACAGATTCATGCAACATTACACTACTGGTGTGTGAAGATAAAATGTCTACAGCTGAAGTACACACCAATGATTTGTCTTACCATTTCTGATACCAACGAAATGGTCAACAATTCTGTTGCACTGCATAGAGTTTAAAACCCCGGGCTCATTAGCCTCAGCTTCGTGCATTATCTATTTGATTTAAAGCCACTTGGAGCAGACTAAAGCACAGCATAGTAGCATATTCCATTTCTGCTCAGTCCATATGTCTTACTAGTTGCAGGACAAAACAGGCCCTTGGTGCTTCTGTTATTCAGCTGCGGGAAGATGCAGAAAGCCTGTTAATTTTAGTAGCTCTCTCTCATTAGTGCAATACATATCAGGTAACAGACATCTGCAGAGGAGTGGACCTCATAACACTTCAACTACTCTAGCCAGATGGCAGGGACAGATTGACCCCCACAGAGACCACTTAGAAACTTAAAAAAACAAAAAAAAGATGTCACGGATAAAGAGAAAAACTTGTCAGATAACACAAACAGTTCATAAACCACGCTGTTGGAATGTTAAAACACTTGAATGTAAATTGCAATTAGAATACCAAATGCATTTAATAAGCTTTTCGACTTATAAACAAACAACATTAGTGCATTAAGTTCATTTCAAAGGCACTATGGCCGTATAAAGTGCCTGAAGCCTTTTGTGACATTTTAAGTGTCGTGAGGGAATTTATTTGTGTGTCTCTCCAAAATAACAGAGCGTTTATCCTACAGATTTTAGGTTTTTAGTCATGGGACCATGAACTACATTCACACATACACGGGTACAAAACTGTATCCAGGTTTGTTTTTGTTTTTTAAAAATATGCCCGTCCACATGGAAACTCAAAAAACATTATCAAGAACATGCCAAAGCAACAGGCAGTGATATAACACAGTCTGACATCAATAAAGGATATGAAGCAATGTCAGAGCATATCTCAAACAATCACGATCCACTCTGGCAGGAGTTTTTCAGGTTTCAGTGATCCGAAATGGCATTTACATCTAGATAGAGGGCCAAAAATGCATAGAAAAAGCTGCTTACCAAAGTATTCATGTACGTGTGTATATAGCCACATGTCTGGATTCATTTTAGACCGGTTAGCAGTGATTTCACTCATAAACACAACTACAAATACAATTACCACTATCTGCAGTATATCACAGGCCATAATTTATGGTGGGTGAGCCAAGCACTGGAACCAAACACGATAATATTCAATCAAATATATTCGAATATATTCGTCCCTGCCATCTGGCAAAATATTTTATCAATGTCACCTTCTAAAAATGTTATTTGTTTTACAGACATTGTTTTTAAATTAACTACTATAATGAAATGTGTTCTTTGTTCATATTTGTAGAAATTCAAGTAGTTCACGAGGGCAATTCTGCTCATATTTAATCTAAAAAACACTACATATCATCTCATTTACACCCACTCAACCACTATCCTCTGTTTAAAAATTAAAATGGGTGGCAAAATTCAGATTTGAGCATTATGTCTGAATATACCTCTTAGTAATTACTCTGTCTTAATATTGTGCATTAATATTGTGCATCACCAGAATGTTCTTTATTTTGTCCCAGATTTCAGATGAGAACATTTTCACCACCATTAAAGGTGCTTTGTCATTTGTTAATACATCTTAGTTGGGGTTTCTGTTTAGGTTTTCCTGCACTCTAGAGCTTTAAGTTTTGGGGAGGTTTTGGTGGGTTGAGCAACTGTGGACAATATTCAGCGAGTTTTTCATGTGAGTTTTATTCATTGGTTGGTATTTATGTTATTTAGAGAGTTTAAAAAGGATCTTCTAGTCCTAGTTTTGAGTCTTTAGTCCTTATTTAGCTTTAGCTTATGTTTGAATTGTTTATTTCCTGTGTGCTTAGTTCCCTCAGTGTTTCCCTATCTATTCCTTCCTGTCTAGTCTTTCAGTGTTTATGCCTTCGTCCTCCAGTGCTCCCTTGCCTCTGTCTTCACGTTTGGTGTGACTTTTCTCGTCTCTGTGTTTCCTAATGTGTCTCTTTTGGTCATTTCCTGTTTTGCTGTGAGGGATAGTTTCCTGTGGTGTCTGTGTTTTACTTCTCACTGCATGGCTATCCTGATAGTTCTCACGTGTGTTTTTATGTTCAGCTTCATTCTCATTTCTTACCTCGCAGGTGAGACATGAGACAGCACTATACTGTATATACAGTATAGTCAGTATAGTCCTGTGTTTCCTTTGTCCTCTGTCGCATCTGCTAAGTTCAGTGTAGGTACCTGGTTTATTCTTTGAATCTCCCACCTCAGTCTTTACATATACTCTTGCATCAATTCATAGAGTATGAGATCTCCAACTCTCTAGCTCCTTAGTGATTTCTGGATTTTCTGTTTCTTCTGTTTCTGTGTTACATTTTTATATTTTGGACTGGATTATTGTCTTAAAGTTTGCCAATCGATGGATTATTTTGGTCCTCTACACTTCACACAGCTAACTGTGAAAAATAGAGTCTGAAGTCCAAAACATTTTTTGTCCCATTGCCTGATTTTTAGTCATTAGTACCTACTTGATACAATATTATGGGCATAATTTTAGAATTACATCATTATTTCTCAATATAACCAGAATACAAATACTGTGGAAAAGTAAGGCTACTGGTGCCAGAAGAACAGATTCAGCCTTCTGGTGTTTCCTTACCTGGATGATTGAGCATGCATCAAGATAAATGGTTACATGCCTTTTCATAGGAAACATCTATGAACTTGTCTTTCTTTCAGAAGCCATAAACGAGTTACCAAGTGGCACATTAAATGTGCAACACAAGCACAAGGTGCTCTTCGTATAAAAAGAACCAAAGTTTTACCATCAGCTGTGTTATGTTCTGCCCGGCCAGTCAACTTCCCTCCATGCAGCAACACCACTGACAAGGCAATTTCCAATTAGAACCCAGACACCCCTCCAGTGGTTCTTTCACTTTGACACCATGAAACAACACATTTATTAAATCAGTGACCTTCTTAATTTTTTATATTTCTGCTGTCTACAATCAGGAACATTTGCTACTGTTCAGACATGCTCCCAATTAAAGCAGACGGCAGAAATCTGGATAAAAGTAACAAAATTTTAACTAAGACAGCTCTTTCCTGTCTCCATTTCTGTTGTGAGTTCATTCTTTCTACACCTGAAAGCTGTCAACCCTGACTTTTGAATTTAGAGAACTTCTAACAGGGCTTTTCCAGACAAAAGTCTTGCAATTTCTTTTGGTATGTAACTCACCCCCAAACACACCAGAAAAGCAAGCTACTTTCTGAATCACCAAAGCACGGACAAAATATGCTTATTAAAGTAGCAATAGCACTACCACTCTATCACCGATTTAGAGCTCAGTAAATCTCAGTCATCATCAAACTGTCTGCACATTCACTTTCAAGTCCAGTTGAGCCACAACCAGAAATACCGCACACATAACTTTCCCCCTAATTTGGTATGCGATTTGGATCATGATATATTAAACTACTTATTTGTGGAAAAACAAAAATTAAATGGAACGCACATTAAACATCACCCAATCGGTCTCTGCCATAGTTGGACCAGTGATGCGGTAAAAACAGATCTGATTTCTCCACATAAACAAAGAAGGCGGTCATATCCCCCACAATATAATAAGTCAAGAATTGGTGGGCTTTTTATCCCACTCCACAGTCTGTGCTTCAGAGGTTTTCTTTTTTATATTACTGTTGGAATTTATCTCTGGAGTGAAAGGAAAGAAATATAAGGTCGTATTTTTATAGCTATTCATTCCAGTCACGACAATGCATGAGTCCATGATATTAAAACTGATGAAAGAAGCGTGTATTTTCGACATTATTAGACAAGAAATCCATAATAACCTTTTAGCATACTGTAATCCCACCGGGTTCAGAGGAAGGTAGACTCTTGCACCTCTTGAGGGAAATTGAGTACATGACAAAAGACTTCCACTGGTCTCTTCAGAAATGCAGCATAAGGGCTGAAGAAAAAAAACTGAATGAAGAACTAATATGTGGTGGTGCAATGAGTAAAGCAGAGGACTTTCACCTGGGAGAGCCGGCCAGAAAGTCAGCACTACCTTTGAAGGTGGTCTGGTCAAAGCACCTTTAGTGCAGGAGTATGACTGAGTTTGCAGTTTTTATATCATCAGAGAATCCCATCTGATGATGGCAAACAGTTATTCAATATGATGCTCAGACCTACAGCCTTATTAAATACTGGCTCAGGGGAAATATGCTAGAGGATATACCTCACTCATTATGGCACACTTTCTATGTATTATTTGAAAACTGTGCTGCTCACAGATTTAAAAACGCACTGCAGTGCACAACTGAAGCATTTATTTGATTGTAGATATAGCAAAGCTGTCTGAAGTTCTGAAATGTACTAAAGCATCCTGTAAGAGCTACTGTCATTGATTTACAGGGTATGTACTGGATTTTTAACAGTGTGATGGGCATAAAAATGATTTGCTCTCTTTTTACACTGCCTCTTCTTTAACGTTCACGTCATCCATTTGTGGCTATTGTGAGTCCTGATAGTAAGGACAAAAGACAGATGGAGCATGACAAAAGAAGAAAAATAGGTGACATTTCAGTCTGTTATAGCACACCCACTGTATGAGAATAGTGTGGTTTCAGACTGTCAACTCATCCATAACCTCAAGCAGAAGCTTGCTGTGTGAGTGCAGAAAACGCTAAGGGACAAAATATCGTTAAGGTACTTTAAGGTCATATTCCACTCCATCTTTAAAAACACAAAGCAGCATGGTAGCGGTGTGTTTAGCACTGTCACTTCACAACACTTCTAGGTTCTTCCTGTGCTTGCCTGGATTCTCTCCAGGCACTCTGGCTTCCTCCCACACTCCAAAGACTTGCATGCATGTTAGGTTAATTAATGATTTTAAATGGGCCATAATGTGGATGCGAGTGTGTATGCAGTTCTCTGTCTCTCTGTTTGCACAGTGATGGACTGGCAAGCTGTCCAAAATATATTCCACCTCTCACCTGCCATCAACTGGGATACATTCCAGGACTACGGTGAATTTGGTCTGGAGTCTAAAGCACATTGATTGGTCAGCATAACTAAAAAAAAAAAAAACGCTATACAGACAACAGTCCATTTCCATTTAGCGAGCGCACAGCTGAAGACTGAATGATGAGGGATCTTCGTTAGCATGAATATCTTCCAATTGTTTTGCAGTGGTTACATTCTAAGGCGCGAATAAACAAACTCGCACCTTCACACTACCCTGCTACTGCATGCCAGAATTTGTGTGAATGCAGCTGAAAAACACACTCCATCCTGTACGTCGTGTGTGTCTACACGTGTGCATGTGAGTGTGAATGAGAGACCAGAAGTGATAAATTCTGAATTCTGGTTGTTAATTTTTTATAAAACCCTGACTGCCCGCATGCAGGATTTGGCTCATGATGAAAAGCTGCAGCCCAGAAACTTCCTGAAGACCACAAAAATAAGATGAAATGAAAGAGTAAATACACCATCACACAACACATAAAGGTTATGAGTAATGAGTGAGAGTATTGTGCTTTCTCCTGATACCTGTACATATATATTTATGAATGCTGTTGGTCACAGAGAACTAAAATGTATAGATAAATATTCAGATTCATTTAGATATCATATTTAGTCAAATGAACAGTGGAGAAAACTGAGTTGTGTCTCACGCTGTCAAGATAAATTAAGCATTTCCAGCTTTCTTTTTTACATTTCCAAAACCCTGCAGCTCCTGAAATATATCTGGTAAGGTAGAGTTAATCCTTGAGTCATCTTGCGCTAAATGACATAGATGTATACAGGCAAGTAAGGAATTCCAGAGGGAAAGCAAGGAAGTAGGCCACGGTCATCCAGTTCCTTAAGATGCCCTGCAGATGCGTGACTATTTTTTTAATGCTGCTGCATTTAGAAAAAAATGAAATCAACTGTGACTGACTACTTCCCTAGCCGTGTACGCAGCCATACATGGCAGAACAATCCAGTATGGCAGAAATAACAGGGAATCCCTGCTTGTATGAAAACCACAGCCTGGCAAACTGGCCATAAGAGAGATCAGGTTTTTAAGCTATTTAACATTAGTAGACATAAATTTAAGACTAAAAGTATTTCAACAACTGCACAGTTTCTGTAATTGCCTGAAGTTTAGAACCCATGGGCATCACCAAAGGCTGTGTTTCCTCCCTTGAGATGCTCTGCTAGGCCTTTACTGCAGCCACATTTAGTTGCTGCTTGTTTTGGGGTCACCCTGCATTTAGTTTTGGCTTCAGTAACTGAAAACCACACTCTGTTGGGTTGATATCAGATGACTTGGCCATTCAAAAATATTCAATTTCTTTGCCTTGAGAAACTCTTGGCTTGCTTTTGCAATGTGCTTTGGGTCATTATCTATTTGCACTGTGAACACTGATCAGTTCTGCATTAATTGACTTGATCTGATCAGACAGTGTAGCTCTGTACATTTCACAATTCATCCTGCTACGTCTGTCTACAGTCACATCATCAATAAATACTAGTGACCGGTTCAACTAGCAGCCATACATGTCCATGCCATAACACTGACTCCATCGTGTCTGATGATGTGGTGATGTGGCATGTTCCTCCCACATACCTCTCTCTTTCCATCATCCTGGCACAAGTTAATCTTTGTTTTCCAGCAAAGTCTAATATCTCCTTCCTGTTCTTGAGTGTAACCAGTGGTTTGCTACTTGTGTTGTAAACACTCTATTTATATTCATGAAGGCATCTCTTGATCTTTGACAATGACACATCTACCTCCTCGAGAGTGTTCTTGTCTTGGCTAGATATTGTGAAGGGGGTTTTTTTAACCAAGGAAAGAATCCTGTAATCATTCACCACTTCTTCCAGCTTCTTTGGTCCTTTTGGGCACTTCCTTCTTTTCACTCTTTATCTTCACCAAAACCAAACTCATTGCCATTGCTAAGAGTTTTTTCCTTGGAACAGCACTGCAGCAGCCAATCTTAAACACACAGATTTGGGAAAACCCTTTTACAACAAACCTTAGGAAATAATGCAGTCAGAACTGATGACCTTGAATGAAGCCTATCTAACAACAGCAACAAATTATTAGCTCTTTAATAATTTTGTTAAGTTAAAAGCTGATGTTGCCTATGAGCAAAGTGCTTACTTTCGGCTCAACAGCAGAGTCTCCACAATGGTTTTAATGTACGGTCGAACTAGTTTCTCTCTGCTCGACTGCTCTCTGTTTTGTTTTTGTCACGGTACTGGGTCTGTGACCCAGGGTTTTGTGTTTATTGGTTATTTTATATTCTTGGATTATTGTCATTCTTGATTTTCTGCTTGTGTTTATTCTTAGTTCCCAGGATTTAGGTTTCTGTTACTTTGCCTTCCCCGTGTTCCTCGTCTAGTCCCTCGTCTCCATGTTCCCTCTGTCTCCCCAGTCAGTTATGTCCCTATGTCTCAGTGTCAAGTCCGCATCTTTGTTAATTTCTCTTGTTTCCTGTTTTACTTTGATAGTCTCGTGTCCTGTCTTCAGTGTTTTAGGTTTTGCTTCTCCTTTGTCTCGTCAGGTTTGATTAGTCCCAGCTGTGCTTTCCTCCTGTTTCCCATTCCCTCTTTACTCCCTGGTGTGTGTTTTCCTTTGCCCTTTGTCATGTCGTACTCCACTCCCTTTCCTCGTGTTTCAGGTTTCCTAGTTCCAAATTCCTTGTCCCAAGTTCCTTAGTGTTTGAGTTTCCTAGTTTAAGTTTTGTGTTTCTAGTTGCTAGTTATGTATTCTATGCCAGAATTTTCCTCCAGCAAATAAAGCTGCCATTTTGAGTTTAACCTTTCGTTTGAGTTGCGTTTGGGTCCTCATCTTGCCTGCCACACAGCACCAATCCATGACAGTTTTTCTCTATTTCTCTATTTTATAGCACTTAAAAAATGTAATTCCCAGAACCAATGTTTTGATTCAAGAGCAGGTATGATTTCAGTGAACCCGGACTTTGTCTTCCTCATAAAAAAAAAATTCCACTTTAAGATTTCTTGCATTCACTGATGCTTCTTTGTACATTACAGGCACCAATGCTGATAAGCAGAATAACACGAAATCCAAGGCCAGCAAATGTTTTGCAAGCTCACAAATGTGGATGTGCATATGCATATGCCCTTGAGCAGTTACACAGTAAAAACAAAGTGGGGATCTACTGGTAAAAACATCACTCCACAGCACTATCAGTGTTTCAAGTCTCTGCAGGGTACATTTTGTAGATTTCATTTTTGGCTTGAACAGCTCTGACTCATGTTCCTGTGTTCCTACTGTTGGAGAAAATTATAACCTGAAAAACTTAATTAAAACTCTGTTGGCACAGGGTATGGTTGCATGGGGGAAAAAAAATGATTTAGTTGCAGACCCAAAAATGCTAAACCCTGAAGACTGCTGCTGGTGTCCCTTTCCAAGTCTTAAAGTCTTAAAAAAACGATGTGGGCTTCATAGATAATTGGCAAACCTTCTAGAGGAAACCTGGTCTTGTTAGGAGAGACGGCATCCATCCCACTTTGGATGGAGCAGCTCTCATTTCTAGAAATATGGACAAATTTATTAAACTCCCCAAAATATGACTACCCAGAGTTGGGACCAGGAAGCAGAGTTGCAGTCTTACACGCCTCTCTGCAGCTTCTCTCCTCCTACTACCCCCCCCCAAAAAAAAAAAAAAACCCATCTCGATAGAGACTGTGTCAGCTCCCAAACAGACAAAAAACAAACTACAGACCAGCAATAAACAACTTAAACATAAAAATTCACAAAGACAGAACAATACAGTATCCACATCTGAACCAAAGAGTAAAACAGTGAAATGTGGATTATTAAATATTAGGTCTCTTTCCTCCAAGTCTCTGTTAGTACATGACTTAATAATTGATCAACAAATCGATTTACTCTGCCTTACAGAAA
>VVHJ01045145.1:0-53260 GCA_015107715.1 Tylochromis polylepis | reverse complement strand
GGGTCTGAAGTGTCATGATTCTGTGCTTGATTTAATTATTAATTTTACAGTAATTATGTTTGATTTAAAGGTTATGATTATTCTATATTAATTTCATATCAATCAAAATGTCATACAATCATAGAGTACAGAGAGGCCCTGCATATTAAAGGCATTAGTCTCTGTGTCCTTCAAGGGTGATGAGAAGTTTAACCTTTTACCCAGTTTTGCTCACAGAATGGTAGATATCAGGGACCGGTTTCAGCTGGTATAGTCGGGGAGACAGGGAGTCTAGCCTGGGAAGTTACTGAAAGGATGATGTTTAGACTTAAAACTACATAAGCTGGTAATAAAACTGTTTGTGTGTGACCAGCATTTGAAGATCTGTGACAACGCGGTTGTTGAACGCATCTCCCTCCATGGAGAATTTGTTTTTTTGTGTCGCCACCTGATAATAAATATTTTTGTTAAATTGGATTGAGACCTGTCTTCTCTTTGGACGCCTTTTCGCCCGGTTGAAATCTTGACAGTATAGTGTGCAGTGTGTCTTTAAAGAACTGGACAAATGGGGACAAATGAAGAAGTTTCAGGCCTAAACTACATCAACATCAGATGAAAGTCATGTCTTTAAGAAATAGTGAAAATAAATCTAGAAAGGATCTGACACAGGACCTGGGAGATGCATCTGGCTCTTCAGCTGATCTACTGTTCACTAAAGCCTCATCAGAAATGGTCTCAGTGGAAGGGTGTCTATCAAATAACCATTCTTAAGGAGGTATATAACGAGAAATGACTGAGGTATATAAAACTACACAAGAGCATTTATATTATCAGTCATGTTTTGACCTCCTCTCGAGTCTGCACTTCAACATTATTAAAACACTGTCGAGAAAAGGAGAGTTTTGGTATGTCCTTCAAGAAGCTTGGAGAACTTTTCCTGAAGACTACTTAAAGAAATTACAAGACAGCATGCCTAAGAGAGTTCAGTCTGTGCTGAAGAATAAAGGTGGTCGTAACAAATTGAATTTTAATTCAAGCTCATTAGAATTGTACAAAATTGGTTTCTTTCCCTTATGTTTGCACATAAATAAATGACTGCACCGATTTTCCATGCTCTTAGCAAAACAGAAAAAAAAAAATAGGGGTGGCTCAAGATTTTTACACAGTACAGGATTTGTGAAATTTGCCACTCAGCACTGTTTTTTACTCTGCTATATGAAGTTTGATATATTTTAGCTCGAGCCGCTTGCTTCTCTGAAGTGTGAAATTCACTTGTGAATGCATTTTACACTGTAGTAACACTTTTTTCATGTAAGAGAAAAAACAAGGTGAAGGAGACAGACAAATAGCACACCCTAAACAGGAGCTTCCCTTCAAAAAGCATTTCTTGGTGCAGCCGTGACACAACTACAATATGTCAGAGATGTAACCGGTAGACGTAAGGGATTACACATCGTGGCACCTTGTAGCTGCCCAATACAACTGCTGTCTGAACTTTTGGCTGGTGTGCAGCCCCACTGGAGAAGTTTGATGTCTTGTGCCTTGCTCAGTGACCCCTAAATGATGGATAATACGATGGAGGAATGTTCCAAAAAGATCTACTGATCCAGCCAAAGGTCTGCCTTTGTTTGGACAATTGCACTATTCTGTCAACATATAATATAATAAGCTCGTAATGCACACAAATAAACAAAACAGTCAGTGTTTAATATAAGCCAAGCTGCTAAGCTGGAGTGTTTGTACTAATGAGGCTATCATCAACAGTTCTGATTCTTTCTTTCGCCTTCTGTTGCACTAATTAAACCACAGTGTGCCCCAAGGTCCACTTACAGGTAAAATGGGCTCTATTGGTTGCATTAATTGACAAAACAGGGGAAAGATGCTGCATGGTTAGAATAAGCCAAACTTTTTAAGATTTCGTGCACAGGTGGAAAGTTTTTGAGAACAGGAAAAAGAGAAGAGAAAATGACTTCCCTAATTATTTGCTGACAAGCAATAGAGAAAATTAACATTTTAATTAGGAGAAATAAATGAGAAGTACTAGCATGTGATTCAGCAGACTATCCATTGCCTTAGCATTTAGTTTATTTGTTTATAGCAAGCACGAGAGAGGATGAAAATGTTACGATGATTAAAAGTGAAAGCCACAATTATGCTTTTTAAACTACAAAAACGTGTTTTACTGCGAACCCAGCGTCACTACCACTGTGCTGTTTTAGCACCGCGCAGTTATAAAAACATGAAATATATTAAACAGAAAGAAAAGGACTGACAGGCTTGCAGAGACAAATGCAGTGAAAGTCTAATAGGTACAAGAGATGAGGAGAGTCAGAGGGGGGAAAAAGGAAAGAAAAAAAAACTTTGCGCTGGGTTCCCCTTCGTTCCAGCCTGTCTCATTGTAAATTCCCTCATTTAAAAAATGGTGAAATTCATTTCTCACACAGATGGGAACAGGCAAGGCTGATTTCATTAAAATACCCCATCTGTTGGAGTGGGAGAGAGGGTGAAAGAGACAGGGAGGGAGAGAGAGAGAGAGAGAGAAAACAAACAAGGGTGAACCAAACAAAACAGTTCTGCTGTCCTGGAATAATTTGTTTCTCCTCCAATGATGTATATATATATATGTGTGTGTGTGTGCGCGTGTGTGTTTCCACGTGGTACTGATGGGAGCTGAATTTGAACAGACAAGCTGCCATTGCTAGAAGCTAGAGAGAGAAGCAGAAATATGTGTAGGATATGAGCGAAAGACTATGAGAGGGTGAAAGAAGAAGTAAAAGAGGAAAATGTGCAACTGGAGTGACAGAAGTAGGTGGAATAGTTTAAGACAGAGTTAGACAGGTAGATCGTTTAAAAATGAGAGTAGTCGACAGTTGTCAGGATAATGCTGAAAAGTCAAGTTAGTCTCTCTTTGCCACCCAGAACACGAGTGCTGTTAGCTTCTTAAAAAATAACAGGATGATGTTTAATGTTTTTACCCTGAAACCAGCAGTTTTTTAAACATTCTAGATTTACCTGAAACATTAAAGTTAATTAAAATAAGTATATTAACATTTGGTCTGTCACAGTCGTCAGTTAAAAGTTTGATCCAAAACAACATGATTCCCATTTTGTGTTATGTTCCCCAAAACGTCAGAAGGGATCAGGGAAAGTAACACTAAAAGGCGACATGATGGAAGTAATAAAATTAAGGATTATATTCTTAAATAAACTAAAATAAAAAAAAAGAGAAGCTGCAATTACCGGGTGAGCGAAAGAAAGAAAGACTGTCACAAAACTAGGGAAAAAGGCTGAAAAATATGTGCCTCTTCAATGAGCGTGAGTAAACCATCATAAATGCACAGCTGACACACTGTAAAGCAAAGTCCTCTTCTCCCTGATGTTAAGAGCTCTTAGCTCAAACTGCTGAGTGGAGTCAGCTGGAAGGGGCGTTACCTAAAGAAGAGCAGAGACAGCGAGACACACCCACAGGCTAATTCAGAAAAGGCGCCCATAAACATTTTCTAAATTACGGCAGCATTTAGAGTGGAAGATAAAGTAAGATGTAGTTTAGAGCTTGACTTAAGTCATCACTTTATGAGTGTGTAGTGTCCTCATTTTCTCAGGTAGATCCACCTCTTGCCCGGGATGTCTGTTTTCAAAAAAGGAAAGAGAAAAAGATGGCAACAAACAACATGCCACACTCAAAGCTTAAAGGTGAAACGCACAAAGCCAGGAGCTGTGTCTGCCTTTGATGTCTAAAGATCTAAAGTCGAAAGATTTACCACAGTTTACTTACCAACACAACTTTACATACTTACTTATGAGCACTGACAGTAAATGTTGGCATTAGATACAAATGAGGTGCCAAGTTGTTCAGTATGGTTGCAATTAGCTTACACGCTCTTATGATGGGATAAAACTAAAAGTTGGTCATTGACATAAATTATCTGGTTTTAAAAATCAAGAAATCTGGGTGCCGGTAGAAAACCGAGGTGCATAACCTCCCGTAAAACCATTCGCGTCATTACAGAAACAACTGTGTCTGTCTTAGAGGTGTTGGCGGGCACAGGTTTATACACAGCGCTGTGAAAAAGTGTTTGTCCCCTTCATGATTTCTCATTATTTTGCATATTTGTCACACTTACATGTTCTTACATGCTTCAGATCATCAACGAAATGTTTATATTAGACAAAGAGAACCAGAGTAAATACAAAAAACAAACAAACAGATGATTTCATTTATTAAGCAGAAAAAAATCTATCCAAATCTACCTGGCCTAGTGTGAATAAGTAACTGCTCCCTCTTCAATTTCACTAGCCACACCCAGCCTGATTACTGCCAGAATCAATAAATCACTTAAACAGAACCTGTCTGACCAAGTGAACCAGTCTAAAAGATCTCAAAAGCAACACATTATCCACAAATGGATAATGGTGCAACCGACCTACTGAAATGACTCCAAGAGCCAAAATCACTCTGAGAAAGATACTGGGCAGAAATGGCATCCATGGTAGGATTCCAACGAGAAAACCACTGTTGACCAACAAGGACCCAAAGCCTCGTCTCACAGTTGTATAAAAGCATCTTGATGACCCCAAAGAGATTCGGGAAACTGTTGTGTGGACTGACGAGACAAAAGCCGAACTTTTCTGAAGGTTTGCGTCTCATTCCATCTGATGTAAAACTAACACAACATTTCATAAAAGGAACAACATACTAACAGTAAAACACGGTGGTGGTAGTGTGATTGTCTGGGGCTGTTTTGAGCCTCCTGGACCTGGACGACTTGCGTACTTGATGGAACCATGAATTCTGGTCTCTACCAGAAAATCCTGAAGAAGAATGTCCAGCCATCAGTTTGTGTCCTGAAGGTGAAAAGCACTTGGGTTATGTAGCAGTACGATGATTTGACCACCAGCAAGTAGCTCCCAAAAAAAAAGGAAAAAAAAAAAAGGTTTTGGAGTGGCCTAGTCAAAGTCCAGACTTAACTCCAATTGAGATGTTTTGGCATGACCTTAAACAGGCAAACTATTGCTCTGATTTTCTAATTTTTCTATCTTGATTTGTTTCTTTTGTTGTAAAATAGTGGATTGATCATTGCCTCAGCGCAGCAGCACTCAGTCCCAGGTTTACAAATTTGGTTGAGTTGTTGAGAAAAAGTTGTAAATAAAGTTACAATTATTTTATCGAGTCTCATGTGTGTCTCATACGTGTCATTTACTGAAAACAGAAACATGCTAATGGCAACAGCTTAATCTTCAGTTTGGCTCAAAAGCCAGTATGAATGATCACGAGAAGAAGGAGGTGACAAAGCAGAGCCTTAACCAGCTGTGACTCAGCAGAATAATTAGGTTGTGTATCATACCATACTCCTTACCAGATGCTAACTGTGATGCACAGTTCGTTTATTTTTTGTGTGTCCGCAGATTTGGGTGTTGAGGGGGAGCGATTTAGCTGTCCTTTTAGGTCAATAGACCTTCGTGAAATGACACAAAAAAATGTGTAAATGCAATTTTCAATATTTGCTGACTCAGTGAGGTCCAGCCCTTTCACAGCCATATTGAGGTTTTGTCAGAAGCTGCTGGCATTACCAAGATATGCACACATTGTCCTTTGGGGTTGTTGCCAAGAACAAATGGTCCTCTTTGAGAGAGTGACAAAGTTTGCATAAAGAGGTTTTAGGGGTGGTGGCGTAAATCACACAGTGTACAATCCAGAGGTTGGTGGTTTGTGACAGCTATGTGCTTCTGTTACACCCCTGAGAGTGATTTTGAGTTGCTTCTCTCATGCAGTAGTTTAATGCAATCAAAATGAACGAAAGCATTTTACATTCCATACTGCTCAATGTCACACAGTGGAAGAAAGAGCCAAATAATAAACCAAAATAATAATAAAGTGCTTACTATTTGTATCTGAACATGTTTCCTCAAAAAATGGATGATAATTGACAAGTTTTTAGCTCCTGCCGTTAGCTTAGTGGCCATTATATAGTGCGCAGCTGAGGCTCAAAACCGCTATGTCTAACTGCTCAAAAAAAACTGTAATAAAATGCTTCTAAAGCTCACAAAACGATGAAGGATTACCTATAAAATCTCTTAACAGTGCACCGATTACAAATATATCATGGTTTGATCACCATTACCTGAAAACGGGGAAAGAATCACAAGAGTGATTTTGAGTTGCTTCTCACATGCAGTAGTTTAACGCAATAAGGAGAACGCGCGAAAGCCCCCCTAGGGGAGAATGGAGCCACTACCAATCAATCCCAGAAAAGGCTTACTAGCCGATTAGTGATGTACAGATCACAGTTCTCTTGAACAAAATTACAACCATTAATGCAACATGAAAAATAATAACTTTTTAACAATTTTCTTACCACATTTACATTGTTTTTATGCTTATGTCAACTAATATAGTATTAATTGTATACCTTTTTATTTTCAGTTGTGAACCCTTTTTTACTGTCAGCTCTTGTAGTATGAAATCAACTTACGAATAACAGCTGTATGGAGTCTTTTGGTACTGCCTAGGGGGTACAACAGTAGTCTTCCAACCTTTCACACTTCCTTCTCTTTTCTCTTCGTTAGGTAGAGGCACCAAAAAAGTATCCAGCAGCACCTATCTCATTATTGATGTAACCAGTGTGTCATGGCATCGTCAAAAAAAGTACACCTCGCCTGTATCTCTTATATGCCAAGATGCTTTCAGAAAACAGCTGGATTTAAAGCCTTGGAAATAAGGACTGGCTCTGTGGCCACAGTCTGAGACATGAAATTTAATAGTTAAAGGATGATGAGAAGGAATGAGATAGTGTGAGAGAGGAGCTGGTATTATATTTTACATTTGTTTTCAGATGGTTTGAGATTTACTGAAGCCTAATCTTAGTGTGTGTGTGTGTGTGTGTGGTGGCGTGAGGCCATGTGTGTATGCGAGTGAGCATGTGATTCATGTTGGAGTGGGAGTGAAGGGTGGGTTTAGATTGCTCCATAATTCATTGTGTTCCTTTTTTTTATTGCATTTGAACAACAGAATTTCCCTACAGAGGTAATAAAGTTTATCCTCGGAGAAGACAGAAACTGACAGAGAGGGCTAATGAGTGGAGGAAAATGAAGAGCTGCCAACAGAGAAGTGTGATTAACAGCTTCTGTTTCTGAACCTTTGGCCTGGATCAACCACCTCTGAACGGCAGGATCTGGTATCACGCTCTGCGTATAAAAGTTCAACTAAATACTCCAAGTTGCATGTCTTCCAGAGCCGCAGGGTAAAACAGCATGACTTCATTTGTTGTTGTTTTTTTCCAAACCCAGAGGAAAAGAGTTGTTGTCCCATTTATTGTTTGTTTTCACTGACAGCAGTTCAGCTAAATTGTGTTTTCCAGGAGGAAAGTGATACTATATTTACTGTGGCTGCCACAGCCAAAGAGAGGAGGGTGTTGTCTGTGCAGGCCCAAACACTTTGCACATGCCTCTTGTGAATGCACATATTTTGGACGAGTGGTTTAGATGAGACGATGATGATGAATTCATGTGTTGCATATGCATTCATTTATTACTCTTTGTAATTTGTTTGAGTGATACATTTATTTATGTGGCTTTTTGTAATTAAGGCAGATCTACAGTGTGATGAAAACAGGAGTCCCCGGGTGTACAGTAAAATCCTTCAGAATTCAAATCATGAAGAAGAAGAATCTACACGGAGGAATAACCACATGTCTTCATAATGAGCATGCTGTGACTTATGGGAGGAGTGTTAGCATCAAATCTTAATGTCACTATGTTTTATAATTGACGCATGTGGCTTGTTTATTACCGATTGTATTGTCGATTGGTTGAGATAGGTGGTGATGATTTACAGCTGAACATGACATAAACATCAAGCATTTCTTATACAACTGTTAATTTATTCTTGTTCTCATTTAGCGTTTCGCTGGAGTGAAAAGAATTGTGTACCAACAACAAACAACACAGCTGACTATAGCCAGGAAAACAAGAACGATCTAAAATGAGCTTTCGTGATCTAAATCTGCAGATCATCATTCTGAATTTCTTAACAGACCTCACAATGGTGTATCTGGTTCGTGGTTAATTTTAGCTGCATAACATGAGATGGACTGGTTACGGACCAGCGCGGCATCACCAGTGATGAAGACTCTGTACTGGTCTGTTGTGGGGATGAGAGAGCTGAGCATGGCAGCAAAGTCGTTGATTTATTGTTTGATGTGCATCCCTATTCTCACCTGTTGCCATGAGCTGTGGGTAGTGACAGACAGAATGGGATTGTGGATACAAATGGGCGAAACGAACTTCATCCAAAGGTTGTCTGGACTCTCCCTTAGAGGGTGAGGAGGGACTCATAGTAGAGCTGCTTCTCCTCCATGTCAAAAGAAGCTACATAAGGTGGTTTGGGTATCTGACTTGGAATCCTACTAGGTGAGGTGTTTTGAGTACGTCCTGTTGGGAGGAGGCCTTGGGGCAGACCCAGGATATATGCTGGAGTGGCTATTGCTCTCGATTGGCTTACACATAGGTATGCTTTGGTGCTCCCCTTGAGGAGCTGGCCAGGGAGAGGGAGATTTGGCCATCTCTCCTTGCAACCAGAACCTGGATAAAACACAGAAAATGGATTGATGGATGATTACTTTCCTGTACAACAATACACCATATGTAATTGCATAGTAACTCTTTAACTGCTTATAAGGGGAAAAAAGTGCTAGAAAGACATCAGTGCAGTGGAACAGCATCAAATGTTGGACTGAAAAGTGACAAAAAGGAAAACCAGCTCCCCTGGTTAAAGTGCACCTAAACACTTCTGGAAAATGTTTTTGTAGTGGTTAAACTTTCAGTGGTTAAACTCCTCTCAACACTGCAGCGATCTAGCAG
The DNA here is from genome assembly GCA_015107715.1 of Tylochromis polylepis. Lineage (NCBI taxonomy): Eukaryota > Metazoa > Chordata > Actinopteri > Cichliformes > Cichlidae > Tylochromis > Tylochromis polylepis. The sequence goes on along the minus strand of VVHJ01045145.1, from coordinate 44,422 downwards.
TGTAAACCAAATGTGTCAGAGTAATATGACTTCAGTGGCTTTATTGTTTGATGCTCGGCTGGAAAGTTTTATCCTCATTGCTACCAAAACATAGCAACACGGCACTCTTGATTGATGTAACAACCTCCTCTTTTTAAAAAAAAAAAAAAATATTTGCTTTAATTATTTGAGCTTTGCTGCTGAAAATCCTTTTATTTGGCAGTTTTAAATCTGACCTTTTACCTATTTTCACTCTAACCTAAACAAGCTGTAAGTGCTCCATTATTACTATTAACTTTGTCTTGCAAAGATGGGAAAACTGCCAAAGATTGAACAGACTTTTGAATTTGTTAATGAGTTTTTCCAGTAGTGAAACACTGCTTTTAAACTCGCTATTCAATCCTTAGGATTCTGTATTAGTCACCAATATGTGCACATGTCTAAAAAGCTTTTGCATTTTAGTGTTTTGGCAACGTGTGTTAAGTAACAGACCCTGATCTCAGGGGCCTGACGCTTTTTCAATAACATCAGTTCAGTCTTTTCAGATTTCCCACAATCTTTCCTGGCAGTCATAATATAGAACTGCCAAACATAACCTTTGGATGATAGAAGGAACTTATAAACACCAATTTGGGACTTGCAATTGCATTTCACAAACAGCCTTACAAACATTTCACGAAGAAAAAAAATAAAGAAAGAAAAGCAGCCTCTCTTTAACCTAAACCGCTTGCCCTCACTTATTGCTGTTTTAAGATACTATTTCCCCACAAGCCATCATTAAAGGCTAATTTATTTGAGCTTTTGGAAGTTTGGAAGTGACATGGCATCCCCAGGAGAGTTCAACCCATAACCTACGCACTTCACTGGAAATGAGAGTTTCTTTTTCCTAGCATTATGTACTGTATCCATCAAAGAATAAATACAAATCCTAAAATTAAGTCAGACATTTTATAAAAGTTAATATGTGGAAAATCTTGTGACCAAAATATTCAATAGAAACTACTTTCTAACATTTGTACCATAAATATGCAGGCATGTTTATTCTGGTGTGCTGATGTCATCCCATCAGGGAGCACAGGGAACACACCTTTTCTCACTTTCTATAAGAAACAGACACACACACTAGCAACCAGCCGCAAAGTCTCTGTGATAATGCACACTGGGCATTTATCTTTACAGTGAATTATGGTACACTGTGGTCTCATTGACTCTGTGCACAAATGTGAGTGTGTGTCTTTTAGTGTGTATATGCATAAGTGTTGAATTATGGTACCCGCTGTGTGTGTGCGTGGCTGTGTGTTTTGAATTGAATTATGGCGTTGCGCTATCTCATTGACTTCAACTGAGTCCCATTCATCACAACTTAACCATGGAAATAGACTTTATGGACAAAAATGCTGTTTTAGCAGTGTGTGTGTGTGTGTGTATGAGACACTGTGTGCAAGTCCTTGTATTTGTGAGTGTGGAAGTTCCCCCGATATATATTACGGCATCGGCATGTGTCAAAGGGAGAGAGAGAGGTGCTCAGTATACACACATTTAGTGCACTAAAAATTGAAGAAATATCAGTGGTGTTTGATGCATTTCTGATTCTTTCTACCTGCTTTGAAAAATACTTTTTTTTTTCCTCAGGAGCAGTGCAATTACAGGTCTAAACCTGAACCTCACAATCATTCACTCACATGAGAGAAAAAAAGTTACAAAACACAACAGAACGATTTATGAGGCTGTTTGCAGTGACCCAAAATGTATGTGGGCAATCTCATGTGCACACACACACACAGGTGTGCATGCACTCCACATTCATAAAGCATGTACAATCCATTCACATTGACCTTTTGCTATAATAACAAAGTTACATTTTCTTTATGAATGTGTGTGGAAAGGTCAGCACAAAGTAAAAGTGCATGTGAGCCTTCGACCGAGGGGAACAGCAGGATTCATATTCACTGTAACAAGTTTACAATTTTTGTACTTTTCTTGGGTAGAGCTGAAAGTTTAGTGTCCAGCAACGAATTTAACACTGTAATAATTTTTGCATCCTTTAAATAATGTCCTTGTGTGTGCTACAAGACATGACAGGGAGTTGGCATGAGGAGGAGGAGGTGTGAAGGGGAGATAAGAACAGCAAAAGAAGCCTTTTCTGTCGAGGTCTGTTTTCTGTTAAGAAGTGACACATCAGCTGATGTATGCCACTCTTACCCTTTTCTTCTTTTTAGTGGTGTGGAAAGTCAGCAGCATGGGTTTGAATGTTCCAAATACTGAGGTTTATTTGGATTTTTCCTGCACATGTACACACTTTGTGGTACTGAGTTTACCTCTGCAGTGACAGCTCAATAACAGCAGTTGTCTCACAGGTTTATGGTCGGCAACACAATCACACCAACATATTTTGCCACGGCTGTGTCTCTGCTACTGCTTTTAAAACACGGATCCATCTCGCTCTCATAGAATCATCACACAGGCCCTCCTCTGCTCTCACCATCTTTGGTGGTGTTTTATCTTGTAAACTCCCCCCGTTCCCATCTCTATTGCTCAGCTTCACGATTGCCACTGAGGAGTGTTTATTTGTCCTGTTGAAGCTTAAGTGTCGGTCGATGCCCTTGCATCTCCATCCAATCTTTTCCTCTCAGTGTTTATCATGGCTGTTAGGACTTTTCATCCCTCCCATTCAATCTTTGAATCTCTGTGTTACAGGACTGAAGATTATAGCAGTTTTTCATCCTGCACCAACCGTGACAGTAAGTGAAAAAAGCTGATAGAAAAAAAGTCATTCTCTTTTCACATGTGACCCATGGAAAAAATACTTTATTAGTAAATGGACGCAATAATGACATTATGCCCTTAAATTGCGCTTGATATAAAGTGCATCATTCGACAAAATACACTGGTTAGACAGATAACAGTGTAAAACACTGAAGAGAGACACTAACTGAACATGCTTACAGGGTACTTTAAGGCAATAACTGCCCCCGTTTTTTTCTTCTTCTTCAAAACATATTCAGATATTTGAAAAAAAGAGGAAAATATGAAATAGAGGAAAAAAACATAACACATATGCTGAATGATGGAAGCAGGAAATGACCACCAACGTTTTAACAAAGATATGAAATGTGAATTTTGTCAGCTCTGAAAGGACCACTTATGCACTTCTGTATGAATGACAGTGCTAGCCTGTGCTTATTTGTGCAGACAGTGGTCATAAAGCTACAGAGGAGACGGCGTGCCTTGCGTGGGCCATCCTCAGTCGTTTTGTCAGGCACATCAAAGCCAAGTACTATAGTGACTGACAGCACACGTATTCAGGGGCATTTCCGGGATCTTTTAAAATGGGGTGGCGTGTTCTAATAACAAAGGAGGGTGTGCTTTGTCATATTCTGAAACCAGAATATTTTATCAGAAATAAAATGAATACAAAAAATTGGTATAAAAAGCATTGGCCTTAATATTCATGCTGCAGCCCTGTGCTCTATTACCGATTCTCTTACTGAAGTGGAGCTGCAGAAGAATTTAAATATAATTTTGTGTTGAATAATTGTTTTTGTGTAAAAAAAAATGTATTTAGGCATTTTACTTAAGATATAATAATACTTAAGTGACTTAGTGATCACAATTTAATTAATGAATTATTAAATAATCTTAATCAATAGGTAATTAATAGTGCACCAGTTGTATAATGAAAATATATTTAAAAGATCAAAAGTAAGCAGAATTATTTAGAATAACACCTTTCAGTGAGATATACAGTACAACATGAATATTATTGTATGAAAATTATCGGTTCACTGATGTACAAATACCTCTTTGATGCACCAGCTGGTGATGATTTTAATTATTTATATATTGCTGGATAGCTTGAGCTATAATAATGCAATTAATCTGAACAATAAGAAACAATAAGACTGCATTTTGTGCTCAAATGACAAAACACTTATAAAAATGGATCTTTTTCTGGTATTTGACTGCTCCAAGATGGCTTGTAAAGTGCACTTCATAACAAGAATTATTAAAGAATGTGCTAAAATTTAATGTTATTGTCTTTTTCCTGCTTTCATCTTTTTGCAATTCAAAAATTGACATTTACTGTTGCAAATTCTTTTTTTCTTTTTTTTTTTTAACCTCACGTGATGTTTTTCACCCCAACAAACCAAATACATGCACACAATAAAAATAATAAAATATATACACAAACTTTCAAAGGTGATGGAGAGTGCTCTTCTGACTCTGTACTCCAAAATATGCTGAGCCAATGAACTAAGCCAACCGCTGTTTATAATTATAGATTTACAGCTCTCTGCGTGCGTGACCATGGGTGTGTGTGTGTTAGGTGTCTGACTTTTCTGTTTTTTTCTTTTGACTTCACCTGACCTCAATTTACCTGCCGCTTGCCTCTAAATGTAGCGTCACCCTACAAGTACATACACGCACGCACGCATGCACACACATAAACGTAAACATACACTGTACTTGCTTTTGCCAATATGTGCACCAACTTACACATCCTGTCTTCCTCTCATATTATCATATCTACACACACACACACACACACACACACACACACACACACACACACACACACACACACACACACACACACACAGTTCTTCATTTGAATAATACATTATTATATAAGAGGTGCCCTAAAGTCTAGAGAGAACTGGAGACAGTGAAAACGAAGAAGTGTAAAAGTTTCTTTTTGTGTGTTGTTAGTTAGTTTATTAGATGACTGACTGTGACTCTCGGCACAAAGTCACACATACTGTACAGTGCTGCATTTGTCTCTCTCCATGTCCCCCTGCATGTCTCTCTCTCTCTCTCTCTCTCCTTCCCTGAAGGCTGTCAGATTGCATATGCCAACTGATGACACTCTGATCTGTGTGCGTGTCCCTCCATGTGTGTGTCTTTGGTGTGTGGGTGCTATAACCTCTATGCCAACTTAAAGTGGGTTCTCCGTTTAGAGTGGTGATGGCCCGATTTGTCTTCCACTTGTCAACTTCAGCTTCCCAAGAGAGAAAGGGAGAGAATGAGGGAGAGGGCTGAAGCCAAAAAAAAAAAAAAAAATGCAGTGGACGTGTTTGAAAAATCAAAACGTTAACACATTTCCATGTCGACATCTTGTTCTGCCCGGTGTAAAAATATTGCAGACTAATATCAGGGTGATTTAATTAGAGTGCCAAAAGAAGGGGCATTTGCAATACTGCATGTAAAATAAAACATGGTGACCAGTTTTTAATCATTGACAAAGACGGTATTCAGCAGACAGCTGACAGTGCAAGAGAAGGACTGCAGCTTGAGTGAAATGCTCCTGGTTAGTATTCACTATTCAGTCTGTATTCTTTGCTGATGCAGTAGTGCTTCAAATGCAATCAAGGCAGACCTGTTTTCAAACAAAAAGACAGTGTAAACACACTTACTGCTGTCAGTTTTCAAATCCTGCAGAAGCTGTGTAGGGTTTTCTTGCCGAGCTTTACCTACTTCAAAGGTGAGTGGAGGAAGGGAGAAAGTCAAAAGAGGTCAATACAACAGCAACAACTTTTTGTCCTTTTTCTCTCCCAAGACCAATAAATTTTGATCCTTGGCTTTCATCTAGCAATCATATAGCATATATATATGTGGAGATGTTTTTTTGTTTTTTTAAACTATCTAAGCTTTAGTCTAATATCTTTGAAGACTGTCACAAACCAGCTCAGGCACCCTTTTTACATGTGACAAAAAGACAGCTCATACATGGGCTATACTATACAAAGGAAGAATAAACTAACAAAACATAACCACCAAATAAGGTTGCTGTTAAGTCAACGGAAGAGAGAGCCCATGAGCCACTTATCTAGGCCAGCTTTTTATAGCCTGATGCACAGGTGAACTGCATTAGCAGACGACCCTCCCCGTGTAAGCCAGCTGTCAGCAAGAATAGGCCAGAGCTGCCTTCTAGATGGTAGGAGGGGCTTCAGCTTTTTCTTTTCTTTTCTGAGTTTGAACTTTTTAACTACATGTTCTGTAGATCCTTTTAAAGGTGCACATGCTGTGGAATACCTGATTTCTGAATGTCCATTTGCCACACTCTAACTTGAAATGTGCCTAATTTAATCACTGTCTCTCATCTGCTTCTGGCCTCACATGCCAGAGGAATTAAATCTTTGTCTTACTTTCTGCACAGCCTTTGAAGCATTAATTTAAAGTACAGCTACAATTATAGTTTGCAAAACAGTCTGCAGCAATGTGAAGTGTGGCAAAAGAGCTAAACAGCACATTTGCGGTCCTTTTCAAAAACTCAAGAAGAAAAACTGAAGAGCAACCACAAATAAAATGCTGAAAAAAGTAGGGCAACTATTACTCAAAGCGTAATGGTTAAAACTGTCTAGAATAAAGTAATAGCAGAGACTGTCCATATATCACTCCTGTACCAAAGTGCTTCTGCTGCCAAGTTCTGTCACCATCTGCTTCTGGTCCCAAATGCCAGGGGAATTTAATCTTTGTCTCACTTCTGCCCAGCCTTTGAAGCCTGCTGTTGTTTAGTATCTGTGTTTGCGTATGTGTGTGCATGTGTGTGCAAGAATAATTGTGTTTCCATTGTTTAGGTGTCAACAACTCATGGTGGGCTACTTGTTTGCATATTGTTAATTTCCCCCTCTCACTGTGTCCGGCTGTGCTTCCCTGCATGTTTCTATGCGATTTGCGTCTACGCTTGTGTATGTGTGTCCTGCCAAGTCGCGAGGTCCCTGCACAATGACACTCGATTTGACAGGCCTGCTGACACGCTAGCATTTAGCCCTGCATGCGTGTGTGTGAGCGTGTGCGGTATGAGTGACAAGGTGTGACACACTAGCATTTGTCTCGTAAATGCCAGAACAGAGAACTGACACTAAAGGGCAGAGAAATGGCGAGAGAAATGGTGAGAGAGAAATGTTGGTGCAAAAGAGAGATGGAGGAAAATGGGATTGCTATGTTCTCATATTTAATTGGTAGTTCACTCATGCATTTGATATTTTTAAAATCCAGAGGAACCTGCGCACTGCTAATCTGCCTTTAAAGTGTGACAAGCTTCACATCTGCTGAGGTGTTTGTCTGGCTGTGGCACCTTTCATTTTGGATGTCACAAATCCCTTTTTCACTTTGCAGTGCAGACACTGTGCAACAAATCTCCATTTTAACGAGTCTGTTATAGAGTCCTATAGCAGAAGTCTTATTTTGTATCTCAGATGAAAAATTCTGCCAGTCAGATGCCAGTGTTATGAGAGCAATTCAGCATATTTTCAATACAACTATTTGTCTTTTTTTTTATGATGGTGCTAACCAAAACCTTTATGTTATTGCGCTCAGCGTCAAAGGAGCTGTCCAAGGTACTCATTTGCACCCAAGTTAATGCTCACTGCCAAAGGCAAGTTCCAGCAGATGATTACGAAATATAAATATGAATATAAAAGAAATGTCTATATAAAGTAAAAATGGGTCATGGGATTTTTTTCTATGTGTTTTTGTCATTGGTAAAAGCTGAAGGGTGTACTGTGAAGCAAGACTAATGTGTTAGTGAGGTATGTCAAGCTAGATCATCACAGTAAAGCTGAAAACATAACCTGAGGCCTGTACTATGAAGCAGGATTTCATCTTATTCATGGTACACTTCTTACTGAGGTACATCTTCATGGCAACTTGTGCTGTAGGCCAAACCTGCTAGGGAGCAAATTATAGATCAACAGGTATGAAGATCACCACCTACTGACCAATCAGTTCTCCAGAAAATAATGTTCCCACTCCTGGAAGATCCCTTGGACATCTGTGCCTGGATAGTGGAGAGCCTTAAGTTGCTGGATTTTTTTAAAATAGTGTCTAAAGTCTTTGTGTTTTATGATGAATATAGATTCTTATACGATATACTTCCATATTAATTTCATTACACTAGATGCCTTTCTGAAGGTGAAAGAGTAAATGGTGTTGAACTCATTTAGAAGATCTTTATTTGGCCAGGAAAAATTGTTTGTTACTCTATAAAAAAGTCTTCTGTCAATCACATCATTGGTCACTGACTGAGGAAAACAGGAACAACCCCAAGTTTCTCATTGAGCCAACGATTCCTTTAACTTTAACTAGTAATGACTTTATGAATTTCTTCACAAATAACATTTTTAACCATCCATCCATTCTCATTCCACTTATCCTTATCAGGGTCACGGGTGGTGGGGGGTGGACCCTGTCCCAACTACAGCACCATAGGGGGACAGGCGGGGCATAGTCTGACACAAGAGACCTTTCCAGACAAAGGTCTCAGAAAAACAGACAGTTATTCACATTCGCACCTATGGGCAATTTGGAATCGCCAATTAACCTAGCCCCACTAATGGAATGTGTTTGGACTGTGGAAGGAAGCCAGAGTACCCATAGAGAACAGTGAAAGAACATGCAAACTCCACACAGAAAGTCCCTGGCCAGATGGTGGAGTCAAACCCAGAACCTTCTGCTGTGAGGCAAGAGTGTTAACCACTAGACTGCAAGAAATTTCACCATTAATGCTTCAGTTTTGCTGCACTGAGAGTTTCTTCTTGACTCATCTCTGTTTATATACCACTATTGTTTGTCTCGCCTGTAGTTTGCATTTTGTCCTGTCTTTCGCTCTTTCTCTTCTCTTTTCCATTTGCCCTCAACTCAATTGGTGATGGCAGATGGCTGCCCCCTCCTTGGTTTCTGTAGGAGGATTCTTCCTGTTAAAACTGAGTTTTTCCTTCCTAATGTCACCAAGTTCTTGGTGTTGAGGTTTCTTTCTAATATTGTAGGGTCTTTACCTTTCAGTGCACAGCGCCATGAGGCAGTTGTTGTTCTGAATTGGTGCTATATGAATAAAATTGAATTGAATTGTAAACAGCTTTACTCCTTGATTTCCTCCCCTGCTGACTTTAAACAATATTTCAACAATTTTATTGTTATATAAGTTTGAATATAAGACCATAAAAAGGGCACCTATTTGTACTTGCACGTAGCCCAGTCTAAGCCTTGATTGTATTTATTCTTTGCTTGTTCTCAGACAGTTAAACACTGCAGGAACTGAAAGAAACTGAAAGAATAAAAACTAATACTGTCTTCCTCACATTTAAGCATTCATTTTAGTCTTTGATTAGCATTGGATTTAAAGTATTTGTATTTAAACATTAATCAAATTCTCGATCATAATCCATCAGTCTCAATGATAGAGCTGTAAAACAGACAAGTCTGTCAACTTTCACAGTTGGCATTTTTGACAACTTTCCCTTTTGTCTTCAGAAAGGCTAAACTTTATTAATATAGTAACTCTTCTTCCGTCTTACTGAACAAAACATTTAAAGCCCTTACACATTCATGCAGTGCTTTGCAGCTCTAACACACACACACTCACAGAGCTGTGTTGCTTTTAGTCTGTAACGTGTTCAATATCTTGTTTTCTAATATTATAGGTTTATCTTCCTTTGGATCCATATTTGTAATTGTATTTGTAATTGTTTACCATACCACCCATTTCATGTAAACATAGGGAGCTGATAACAAGCTTCATGTTACTGCTTATGCTGACTGGTGATGTTAGAGTGAGTTAAGCCAGAAAATAGAAACATGCCCTGGGTATGTGGAACTCGCTTCATAGTAGAGGCCCTTTGTTGGTTTTATTCCCTTTTGGTTTTAAAATTAAAATTACTTGCAATTAATAGAATGCAGATTAGAAAACTGATCAATCTATTTGTAGTGTCTTACTTAGCAATATTAATGTTTTGTTGTAATAATTAGAAAGCAATTTACATATCAATTAATATATAAAACTCTAATGGGGTAGATTGTCTTAGAAATAAACAGAGCACAGAGACTGCACTGAGTGGCAAAGTAAATATATACTATATTATAATCAATATATGTATATATATTTGCCAAGGTCCTTGGAGTTTTTTTTGTCTTTGTAGTTTTGAATTCTTCAAGTATATCTCAGTTTGGGTTTAATTATTATTCATATTGTCTGAAATCTCAGTCTCCATTGGATTTTTGGATTCCTCTTTTGATTTTACTTTATTCTAGTAATCTTGTTTCGGTTCTTGTATTTGAGTTCCAGACACTGTTTATGTAGTTTGGGGATTCCTGTTTTGATTTCCATCTTTTGTATTGTGAGCTTAATTCATGTAAGATTTCAGATGCTTTGGTTTATGTGTATATTTGAGTCATGTACTAGTGAAGAGAGAGTTTTGTGTCTCTAGCTTCTGTCTTGAGTTTATTATTCCTGCCTCCCCAGTATTCCTCTGTATCGCGTGTAGTGCTAGTTTCTTTTTGTTTGTACTTAGTACGTGTCTTCTGGGTTATTTACTTCTGTCTGTAGGCTATATTGATTATGTTCAGTTGTGCCCCTGTTCCCCACCTGTTTCCACTTACATATTGCATTACATTACATTGTCAGTTTCTAGGTCTAAACTAGATGTAGGCCAAGTAAAGTGCTGATAGTATGTTGAGGTCACAGGCCTTACTGTGACGCGTAGAGACTGGTAGTGATTATGTAACTGTGTGGGGGATATGTTCTTGCCCACTTTCTACTAAATGAATATTGTTGAAAAAGTACAGCCTAACTGAGAATTGTTGCTGACCATTTCCATCCCTTTATGACCGCAGTGTACCCATCTTCTGCTGGCTGCTTCAAACAGGATAAATCACCATGTCACAAAGCTAAAATATTCTCAAACTGGTTTCTTGAACATGCCAATGAGTTCACTGTATTCAAATGTCCACCACAGTCACCAGATCTCAGTCCAATACAGCACCTTTGGGATGTGGTGGAACGGGAGATTTACATAATGAATGTGCAGCTGACAAAACTGCAGCAACTGTGTGACACTATCACATCAATATGTACTAAAATCTCTGAGGTTTCCTGGACCACGCTAAATCTATGCCATGAAGAATTAAGGCCGTTTTGAAGGTACAAGGGGGTCCAGCCCAGTACTAGCAACATGTACCTAATGAAGTCTGGTGAGTGTATATTGGTAGGTGTTTATTTTCTGGCTCCTCCATTTAGTCAGTGATTTAAGTGCCACATGCATGCATCTTTTAGATTCAGTGCCATAATGTCCCAGGCTCAGGGTGAAATAACAGCACTGATTTAACAGCTGTTACCAAAAATGGACTTCAATACTCTAAATTTTAGAGAAGGCTAAAGTAGGCTAGCTCATATTTGTTTGATATGCTGTTCCTCTGCCTTAAAGCAACCCAGTCTTTCAAAAATGCCTGTACGACTCCATTCTAATTTGTATTTCAGAGGAAACTAAACAATTTTGTTGTACATGTACAATGACAATAAAGGGCTATTCTTTTCTTCTATTCTATCTAATTTAAAAAGACCAAAGACGTCTGCAAAAGGCAAGTGAAAAAATAATCCACAAATTTTATTCTCTAAGCCTGGGTGGTTTTTTTTTTTTTTTTTTTTGCAGTTTACTTGCACAGAAAGAAAAAGCAGGGATGAAAATGTCCAGTCAGATAATTACATAATTACCATTGGTTGATGGTTTACGTAGTGAAACTCTATGAACTCTGTGAAATGGTGCCCAGTAGTGTCAAATAACAGTTGCCACTGGTCTCATACTATTAAAATGAGCTTTCAGCAATTACAGTGATAAATGAGTTTCTCTTCAGCGACCTGGGAATATATGGCTAATCTGGCCTAAATGATATAATATGATATGAATTCATCAGTCCCTAGTCAAGAAATGAGGCTTTTGTGGTTGGCGATGAACTAGAACTTGACACTGTGAAATTTTTACCAGAAACAATACTGACAGATCTCTGTCTTTGGTTTCTTCCTTTTGAATATATATATATACAGAAACAGGAGCTTTCTGTTCTATCAGTGCAGCCCATTCATAGTGAGCTGACTCAGCCAGTGAAGAAATCATTTGAGAAAGAGTTTCAGTTCTCAGCATTAGAGCCTAGATGAGCAAATGTGGTCTCTCACTGTGGGACTCAGTCTCATTAAATTGTAATGGCACTTGTGTCATGTAGAGACTCAGCAGTATCACCCAGTGACCCATGTAGAGCCACTGACTATGCAAACGGAATAATATTTCTGTCTGTGATGGAGAAGAGTTTCAGATTCAAACAACACTAAACTGAAAACCGAAAAAGCAAAAATCATTTTAAAGGTAGCAGACTGTTTACTTTACCTTTTTATTTACTGGATGTATTTCTTGTTTATTAATGTTAATCCATAGTAAATTATTGTGGATAAGAGAATCTAAAATACCTAGAAGATGATTATGAAAAGCAGGCCACATGGACATGGATCCCAGTGCCTGGTTTAGAAACCTAATCTATAAATTTCCACTGAAAAAAAAAAGTGACAAAAAGCTGGCACTGACAAGTCTCTGCAAAATTACTGCTCCCGAATTCGTAACCACTGACATCAGAGGCTATGGTGGGGGCTACCACAAGAAATTTGCCACCTATTTGCTGGAAATTACAGCTTCTGCTATACAAGTTGGAGCAGAACTTATGCACACACACACACACATATTTATATGTGTGCATTTACATTTGGAACCCTTTTGTTTCTTTTTGTGCGTGTTGAGTGTACTGTGTATTCATGCCACTATATGGACAAAAACCCCGGGGTGCTTCGGATGTCATTTTTGGGGGGAAAACATGGAACAAGGTTGACAAATGGTTTTTGAAACTCACACTGACACTTGTGCACGCTGATTGGACATTGTTTTTATGTGTCTAGAGACCAAAACTGTGAGTATTTGAGTGTGTTGACTGCTACACTATGCTGCAATGCTGTTTTCAGTTACCTTCTGTTAAATGCAGGAAATTAAGTTTAACAACTTTGAAATTACCTTTAAAGGGAACATTTTCTTCCTGTCGCTATAATGTCAGGTGATGTAGACAAACCATTCTTCTGGGGACACCTCAGTATTTTAAAAGTCACATTAACATTTAATTATTACCATTTCTGTTTTCAGAAGATTCCTGTTCTTTCAGAAAGCTACTAATCCTGTTTGCTAAAAAATCTGAGTAGGGTGAAATTTTTTATGTAACATGCCTAATTAAATAGTGTTAAGCTAAAGGTTATGTCTGCTAATTTTAGTCAGTGAACTTTTGTTCACCAGTTTTATGGTGATGCTGCTTCACTCTGTAGTACAATAGGTACCCCTTTAATATCTATTTATATCATGGAAATTGTATCCCAACCAGTGTTTCAAGGTAGCACATTACTGTAATCACATCACATTTTTATTCAATGATGCCATAATGTTACTGTACTTTTCTAAATATATATATACATTTATTTTTCCACTATTTTGTCTATCTAAATTTATTTTCTGATTATTATCTCAAAATTTCACGTTAAGTTGAAATTTCAAGCTATTTTCTGAATTTTGAGTTACTATGTTAAAATTTTGACTTATGGATGGCAAAACTTTTTTCTTTTTCAGCGACGGAAACAAGCTTCCGTGTCTTAGTGTTCGTGCTTTAAAACTAAAAGAAAGCTTGTATGTGTGCCCTCGTTAAAATGGGGATTTGTATTAATGCGTGGCACTATAGTATAAAGTTTATATTTTAAACTGGTAATTTTGTCACATGTTATGGAATAACAAAAAAATAATGTAATGAGCAGTGCAGCAAATAAACTTGTCTGGATAATAATTAACTAATGCAGTGTAAAGAACACATAACGTGTCATATATCATGTTACGTGAACAAAAGATAAGCTCGTGATGAACGTGTTCTGCTGGTGTATTCACTGTTGAAGAGCCCAACACGAAACAAGGGAATAAAAATAAAGGAAATGTCAAAGAAAGTTGTTTTAAGTGCACCTTTAAAAGTATGTCCAAATCATGAATGTTATCCTAAACCTAATCATATATTGTTGGGGCTTTAACTTTATCCTCAAGGGGTATCACAGTGGTCACCCTTTGTGTTAAATCATACTGATTAGAGATTTCTGACCAAGTGTCTGTGTGTGATGGTACCTTGTACCAGGCTTAGTTGATCGCCTAACACTCCAGCTTTTTATCAACGTCACGTCAAGCTTTAAAACACATTTTTTTAAAAACCACACAAAAAAACAGCCCATTGATTTTACCCATTTGTTTTTATATATATTTCTCTCTAGGTAATTCAGTGAAATGCTAAAATTAGTGTTGAGCCCAATCTCGAAAGAATCATAATTAGCTATGATAAGCTCTTTCTGCAATGTGTTATTAGTCCCTGAACGTTTTATTAACCAGAAAAACACACCTTGTTTTTTTCCACTTAAAAATGTATGTATGAGCTGTTGTACATGAGAGTGTATTCATCATGTGCAACAGTAAAACAATAAGCAAGAATAAGTTGCTGCAGTGCGCCAATTTGCGACAAACATGTTTTGTGAAGTTGAATTCTTCAAATGTCATATTCCATATGCCCAAGAGCCACATGCAGATACAAACAGGCATACACGAAGAAGAAGAGGAAAAATCCTTATCTTCAAACGCTGTGGCTTCCACTCCCAGGAGATTCTTGTGGCGCCTGTGTGCGTTAATGTGTGTGTGTTAAGTGCGTGAGCTTCTGCATACGATTTCCATGCAAGACAATGAAGTTTTTGTATGTGTGTCATCGTGTGTGTGTGCCTTCTTATGTGCGCATGCTTTCTGATGTGGTTTTGTTCAACAGAAAAACAAGCCTTTAAGTTTTACAGAGAAAATCCTCAAATCCCCCAATGGATTGATAATTACAAACAGGACAAGACTTATATGTGTGTTTGTGTGTGTATGCGTTTATGTCACAAGGGCTGAAGCCGAATAATGTTTTATGAGTTTCGAAGGAAAAATAATTACAAATTCCTGCCACAGCTGAAAGAGAGGGAAACAGGCAAAGAGAATATAGATAGTTCAAGATTTACATCGTGGGAAAAAATAAATGAATAAATAAAATCTCAGAATGAGAAAACCATAAACTTCTTGTTATGTAACTAATATTAGATAGCTGTGCTGCAAGATATCAAGCCATCGTGGTTTGATTTAGTCCAATTACAAAACAGTTTTTCAGCAGTACCAAAAGCTTAAATGACTGTAACAACAAAGGACTGAAAAAAGTTTTCTTTTTAATGAATGACATATTCAGTTTCGTCTTTCAGTTCTTCATATTTTAATACAATGATACAAAACTACACTGCAATCAAAACAGCTTAGGAAATATAAAGTTTTTCTTACAATGGTATCAGAAACCATCTTTGATGTGAAAATTAAGAAACTGTTATTAATACAGACTGAGCCAAAAAATAAGAGCAGCAGACAGGAGAGAAACAAGATGAGAGAACAAAACACAAAGAGAGAGAGACAGAGAGGGTTGTTTAAAAGAGACATTTTGATGAATGAGCAGAGTTTTGGGCCAGTGGCAGTACAACTAAGCCAGAAAATTATAGACTTCTAAACAACTTCACACTTGCACAAGAGAAAGAGAGACCTTGAATTCAGCTGACTAGAATCCTTTACTACCCACTAAATTTATGGACACTTAGGAATTACCATAATTTTTCATTATCGGTAAAATTGGTCACATGATAAATTTACAGTGTATTTAACATAAATAATAGGTTATTCATTGTTCTCCATGTGCATTGACGTCACTGACACTACTTTTGTTTTGATGGCACTAAAATGGATGAATGTAAATGCATAAAAAACAATGAAATAGAAGAGAATAAATGTAGTGGAGTATAAAGTAAACAGAGTGAGTCACTTAAAAAGTTTGCTGACCTTTATTGAAATAGGTTTTTCAAAAGCTTTTCCCCGTAGAGGTTATACTTCTACTAGGATCTTTGCTTTCGTAGAATTCCTCCAATGAGTGTCATGTCTCTGTCTTAAAATATCCTTCATGCAAATAAGCTAATTGCTAATTTAGCTACAGGGTTAGAGTGACTATACTTTTTAGCTTGCTATCTGTTACCAGTTAGCACAGCTGGGCTTGGCTGGAGTCTTATTAGTTTTAATTTATAAAAATTGACCTAATAATGACAGCTGAACTCATTTTATGTTCACTGTAGTGACCAGAGTGTCTGCTCATTCAGGCATTAAAGCTTAGAGCCCAGCCAACCTTGAAAAAGAGAGTTTTTAAGGTTAGATGAAGTTGAAGGTTAGCATAAGGCTAACTAGCTAGTTGAGTTTAAAGCTGCGATATCTAAAGTTTTACTTAAAAAAATGTCCAGTACTGCTATAGCTTTGGGAGTAAATAAAGATAGTGTGTTTTTAAAAGTTGTACTTAAAATTGAGGGTCAGTCATTGAGTGTCTAATGTAGTGTGAAATTATCCCATATACAACATTACATTAGCATTACCTTCTCAAGCCTTGAAATCTTGGTGTCCGGAATACTGTGACTCCGGATGCCATTAGCACACACAGTGAGTTTTTACATGCCTATTCAAAAACCAAATGGCACAACACTGACGCAGGTGAAAAAACAGGAGCCTCTGGGAATGCAGGAAAGTCACAGACCCAGAAATACTGTTATCAGCAGGTCTATACATCATTACTTAACAAACAGAGTAGAAAAGTGAGTTGACTGGCACTACAATAACATACTCTGTGGAAAGGAATAAGAAAGTGTGCAAAATATAGATTACACAGAAATGGTGGCATTAGCTACTTTAAAACCTAAACATATGCTGTACGGCAGTATTACTACACTGCATCCAAGTGCACTAAGTTCACAGGAGACATCAGACACATATTTGGTGATTTTTCTTTGAATAAACTAAATATGCCTAAATGGCTTCTCTCAAAGGGGCATTCGTTTTAAATTCATGTGCAATATATATGGTACCAGTACCATAGCATAAGTAGGTACATTAAAAAAAGATACTTGAGTGCTATACAATACCCACAGTGCTGTCTTGGCCTCCTCCAGCTGATACAGCTTCACACAGCACAGCTGCAAATAGCCAGGTACAAAGGCAACCTCACTGGCACATGTGTTGATGCTAGCTTTTGAACTATTTGCAGTTGTCCATATTAGCTTTGTGTTAAGTTGTCATTAAGGTAACAGGCTAGCATTAAAAGCTAGTAAAATGATAACATTAACATTGGTGCTGAACAGCAAACCTTATCAGTTCTACCTGTCTTAACAGACAGGGTTACTTTAACAACGTCTATTCAGGTATCTAAAAATTGTTAAAATAAATGACTGAAGCTGAGGAAAGTCTACCAGCAGCCAGACATAAATTGTAGCAGTCCACATTACCTCATTTGATCAATGAAAATATCGTGCCAAGTCAACAGAAGGAAGTACAGGACTGTAGAGCTGAATACATTTGCACAGTCCAGTATACTTTTAATCTTTATTTAAAACAAAGTATACCTGTTGATTTTGGGGGGGTACCTACAGTGCTACTGAATATAGAGTATTTTATTGGGTATTAGTATCTATGTATACTGAAATTCTAAAAAATTATTATTATTATTATTTTTTAATGGAAGTGCAACTGTCACGATTCTTTTTGCTATTTCCTTAATATTTTTAAAAAAAGAATATGGTGAATTTCACATTTATTTGTATGATAATGTTTCATTTAAAAAAAACAACAACTTCATTTTCTAATGTGTTTTTTGGATGATTATTAAAGACCTTGTGCTTTGCTTCTCGGTACAATGGAAAGCTTTTAAGAGTTTGTGAAAGGAAATAAACCTTAATTATTTATTGAGTCATGTCATGTTAAAGAAAAAAATAAAAGTTGCAATGATACACATATTATGAAAGGACTGTGCAGACAGAATAGTGTGTGCATTTCATGATTTCATGGTGGATTTGCTTCTGACTTAGGTGTGATTGTGTGTTACACAGTTACATTATAAAGGGATGTGTCCTCTTTTTGAGCACGTAACGCAAGCAATCATGAAGTAAATCATTAAATCTTAAGGTGAAGGCATGCTTTAAGGTTAGGTTAAGGTTTATGAAAAATAATGTACATGACAAATGTTTTTTGAGGTCAGGCATTCACGACTGTGTGTGCGTGTGTAATGAGCTGAAGGATATGCAGCAGACAGTCATCGTTCTCTTCATCTTCTGCCACTGGAGGCAGCAGTGGCTCACACACAGACACGCCTCCTCCCTTTCTCCCTCTCTCTCTGCCTCACAGAGACACATGCGCACTCTCACTGACACACAAAATCATCCATCAAGTGTGTGAAAGATCCTTAAGGCCTTAACATTACTCTTGTTTGGTGTGATAGAGTGCCGGACAACTCTTTCTCATTCTCTCATTCCCTCACTGTTTTTCTCTTTTATTCCCTTGTTCGCCCCCTCTCTGTCTCTTAATCTTACTTCCTTGTGTACTCTCACCCTAAATCTCCGTAGTCCCGCTCTCTACTCGCACCTCTCCATCGGTCTGTCTCTTCCACCGCCTTGTCTCCGTCTCGCCTCTCTTTGACTTTTAATCCTACTTCGTCACACATATGATCACTCACACACAAACCTCACCCTCTTGTTATCAATCATGATCATTATGAGCTGTATTGTTCCCTTAACATCACTGCATGAATGATGACATCATGCATCAGCGCATACATCACTGCTAATATGGTCTTCATTTTCTGTTCTTGAAGTGGGAAGAAAGGGAGACAGAGACAGAATGTGAAAGAGACAAAAAGCTCTCTTTGGTTGGGCTTAGTTTCCTGAACCATGTCTGAGATATAATTGCTCACAATGGGCGACGCTGCTTTCATGTTCCTATTCAGATGTGATTAGAATCACTGTACTTTCCGATAAATGCTACGAAAACGTGTTAAAATTAAGTTGTTGACATGACATTAACGCCAGCATTCATGCGGAGCAGCCAGTGGGGACAGGCACTGTTCATTGTTCATTATTTTTATGTATTTGCACCTTTTGATGGTGCTAGCTGGAGTAATGAGTCAACAAAAGCCTGTTTTGTAACGTCTATGATCTCCAGCAGCTTCAGACTGTTGGAGTCTTTGGCATAATTTTGTTTGAAGGGAAACAAATTAGAGTCGAATTAGTTTATTAAGTAGCTGGCCAACAGAAAATTACGTGATTTTTTTTTTTTTAACAATCACAATTTCTTTAGGGATAAATAGCGATTCTGGCATGACAAATATGAGGATTTGTTTTTTACTTTCCAAACCTAACATATGTGGATATTAGACTGTTTGTTAGACATAAATGTAGTCTCTTGGAAATTGTCAAAGGCATTTTAAAAATGTCATTCAACAACTGCTTAAAAGATCGCTCATTGCAGCCCAAACGTCTCTTAATTTGTGTATTCATATTTTTATTTGTGACACAGTACCATCAGGGAAGTTTCTGAATGATCCCAAAGTCATTCAAATGTAACGCAAGAGTAATAAAAGACTGTCTTCAGTAACAAGAAGCACAAGGAGTCCTGATTCATAAAGCTGCAGGAGGAACCGAGGCAGTGAAATAACTGCTATGTATTCATTCATGACATTAATTTTTAATGCATCTTCACTGTACTTTTAGTGCCTTAAATTTACTACTGTACTGTGTGTTATGCAATATTCAAGATGTGTCAGTCCAGATGGGATTAAGTGCTCAGTATCCTTGAATGCAACACGAAAAAGTTGGTATCTTCCACTGTGATTCTTCTGTTGTAATCATAAAAAAGGTATGGATGGTTCATTGGAAGCATCTATTTTAAAACCTATTCTCAAGACTTACAAAGAAAATATCTGAGATTTCATCCACATGCTTAACCGTGTCAGTATCAATATATCAACAGTTCTTTGTTGGTTTTTATAATTTCAAACTGTGTGTCTGCTTTATGCAAACTGTTTTTGACATCCAGTGAAGTTACTCATTTGCAACAAGTATAAAACTGGGAGCAAGAGAGAAAAAAACAGAAAAGGAAAAAGTACAAGTTGAAGAGGAAAACTGAACAAGAACGAAACAAACACATGAACGTAAACTAAGAAAGTAAGATGAAAAGACAAGAAAAATGGAGTTCTCTGTTGTGATGAATGCTGCAGCAATGGAACCTGGGATTGATTTCAGGATGGTTGTCTGTCAACAAACCAACCACAGAGCAGAAGTAAGTGGAGTGATCCATCCTGTAGCAATCTTTTTGGGTAAATACCATTCAGGTGTCAGGAAAAACAGCATTATCTGCTTTGAGTTAACTGTTTGCATCATCTGCAGTCTGAGGCCTTCTCCTTTGTGACTGGAAAGCACGTTTCGGATATTTTGGGAGAAATAAAATGTTATGACCATCATTCAATATCTCTTAAATTTAGAGGCTCCGGTTTGTAAAAGTGTCATCATTTTGGTGATCAAAACTTACGGCACCTATTGTCTTTTTAAAAGCAAAGAGTTTCTTTTGTTTAATTTTTTTTTTCAAATATATACTTCTTTTAATACTTTTAAAGAAATACCTTCAGTTTTTCATCTGGGTTGACTTGCTAAAACCACATTTTGTATATCGTAATATAAATTAATTTAACAATATAGAGATTTGTAAAAACTTCATGCGTCACTTTGAATATTTTTAAAGATACTAAGCACTGGACAGTGACCTTGAATTAGTTCAGTGGTTTTTGATGCTGCTCCTCAGGAACTGGGGTGTCCTGCTGGTTTTCATTTGAGTCAGTGAATCCAGAAATGAGTCAAATGCAGCACAGCAGGTAAATGAAGTTAACCACCTGTTTTGATAGAAGCCAAACACTGCTGTGGATCTAGTGAACCGCCATGTAAGGTCAATATTTAATTCATTAAATTGCTCATTGTATTTTTATTTATTTATATTTTTGTATCCATTAGGATCGGGAGCTCTGCAGTTAATGCTAAAAGGTTCTGTTCTGTATTGAGTTCGCCACAAGAAAATTAATCCAGGTCCTTTTCTTTCTTTTAAAAAAAAACAACTAATAAACAAAATCCCCGAGATTATCCTCACTGTATGCACAGCAATGTTTATGTATCACAGAGTGTAAGAATGACACCGTACCATTTTTTTTACAGTGAAGTATAACCAAAGCATTGGCATGCATAAAAGTAAGCCGAGTTAGAAAGGACAATTTGTTAAAATGTCAACACTTTGACCTAAGAATATTAGAAAACAGAGAAATCTAAGCCAAATAAAGTGAGTGCTGTTTATATTTTGACCGGATAAAATCTAAGAGAGAGATTTTATCTCCGTGCTGTATCCATCTGTGTGTTTGTATTTTGCTGGAAGGCTACTGGAGCTCTGAGTTACATCTTGTGTAGTGAGAGAGAATTGAAACCATTTAAATTGGAGACAGAATATTGACAACATGTAAACCACACAGAGGAAAACATCTTTTTACGGGAAAGGAGAGCATTAAAAGAGTCTAAAAGGATCGACCACACTGGGCTCTATTTTCTTCTTTTCCCTCTCAGCGTTCTGTAAATTTGTTTTTTCCCTAATTTCTCCCAACCTTTAAATCTCTGTATTTGTGAAGGTTTTGTGTCCTTCTTAGGTTGTCTTCTAAATTTCGTTGTGTCTGTCCTCGCTTTATTTACAGCATTTATGGTAATGAGTATGGATTTTCTGCAGGTGATGAGAGGATTTCTTTGCTAGCTTTTTCTGGTTACATCAGCAAAAACCCCAAAATGTAATATTCTGCATTAAAGTGTGTTAGCAAACACTGTGGAAAAATATGAGAAGTGTGAGGAAAAAAAACATTTACACAGCCTGAAATATTAACTGCGCATAATGACTAAAATAATAAATTGTAATTTCAAAGTACAAATATTGAATTAATGTAAAACCTCAGTTAAATATAGAAGCTGGTGAGCAGTTATGTTACTGAATAAATTTCAGATAATTTTTATATATTTTAATACATAAAACTGTAAGAATGTTTTTTTTAAATGTTGTTTTTAATCTACAAAGGTCATACAAAAGGAGTAGACACTTATTAAGTAGCAAAGAAACAGATAGACGATGGTTACAGATGGAGGATAAATATTTCTCCTTGACTCAAAACACCATGAAGGGAATCATATGTCCAGGAATTAAGGAAAAAAAGACCAAAAAAACAGTACTCGTACTCTGTGTGTGTGTATGTATGCATGCACGTGTGAAAGCAAGCAAGCTGGCATGCTACCTCGTCCACCTCTATGACCCACCCGTCAAGCAGAGCACTGTGGAAAATCCATCTGGCTCACACACACACACACCTAATGATGTCACACACACACACACCCACACACACACCATGCAGAAGCGTTTTAGTTTTGTTTCCAAGTTGGAAGTAAAAGTTGCACAGACTAAACTCGCTGAACCAGAGCGGAGGGAAATCGGGTAAAAAAGAAGGAAGATGAGAAAATGACAAGAAGAAAAAGATAAAAGAGGAGAAGAAGAGAATCAGATAGATGTAAAGAAAGACAGATGACTGAAGCCAAAGATGGCACAAAAGGCTTGTGAGTCCGACTTTGCACGCACACACACACCTAATCAGTCTGTATATGACCACCCTGATCCCATTTCCCCCCCTCATACATAAATATCAAACAATTTTATGCAGGTACAGCTAATCCTCTATGTGTATGTGTGTGTGTGTGCGTGTATTTGTGTATGTCTGTGAGTGTGTGCAAGACTGGAGCATGGGGTGTGGCTGTGTGCGTGTGTGTGCGTGTGTGGTAGGGGGTGGTGTGTTCTGGCATGGCATGGTAGTCATTTCCCTTCTAGACTCAACATCATGCAGATACACACACATACACACACATGCATACACACGCACGCACACCCAGCAAGCGCTGGAATATCATTACGGTAAGAGCTGCAGTGAGCAGGCCCCTGACACAAGCGGCCCTTTGTTCGAATACAGACGCACACACACACACACACGCTGCAGACCCAGACTCAGGCCTTCCATATCGGCAATATAATTACAGCTATTACATCTGACTCAAATATAACTTTACATCTTGGTCTCTCGCTCTCTCTCTCTGTGTCTGCATCTTACTCCATCTCCCCTCTTTTCCTTCTTACCCTGCCTTTCTTACTGTTGAGCACTCATGTTGGAGTCATGTATAACCACTTGTGTGTCTGCTTATGTGAGTAAGTGTGTGCGAGTGTGTAGAACGGGGGGGGGGCATAATGCTATATAAACATTACCTCAACTAACGAGCGGTAACTGGTCTGGCCCACATTTTGCATTTGTGTATGTGCGTGGTTTAACTTAATGACCTGTACAGTCAAGTTTTTGTTCAGAGGGCTTTTACTGTGAAATGGGGGAAAATTCTCTCTCTCTCTCTCTGACTTCTGATTGAGGGATGGAAAGATGGAGGAGAGATGAGTGGATAGAAGATGAAGCGATAGTTAAATTACCGCCAAAAGACTCCTGAAAAATCTCATAAAATAATGTCATTTTCATTTCTTCAGTTTTAGCTGATTTGCTATGAAAACTGAAAAGTCTAATAATCACTCAGTTGAATGACAGAAATAATTTATTCAGACTGGCTGCTGCGCTTCGTATTCTTTAAATTTGCACTGAATGCTGTACCTTCAACTTTCACATGGATTCATATATACATTTTCTTTCGACATATTTTCCCATTTTTTTTTAAATCAGTTTTGAAAAGAAAATCAAAGATTTATCATGCCTCTGATTAATTCCTGAAATAAGACTTCACTCATTTTTCTTTTGAGACAGTTTGCCAACTAGTAGCCATGACATCTGATGGTTTCTCCCAAAGTGGCACGCATTCGTATGCCGTTAGGTGGACCGCTGGGTTTTTGTTCTGCAACATGCCCACAGGCATATAATGTTGTCATCCGTCTGTCCGTGCACTAAAGGAGGGACTGTTTAGATGTTGGTGGTTGGTCAAAGTTAAAGGTCACTGTGACATTAAAATGTTATGCAAAAACACGTTTCTGGCACCGTAACTCTGACTATGCCTCACATATGATCAGATACTGAACTGGCAACATTTTTAAATAACTGATCTTTGATTCAGACTGTATTACAGTCTTAGCATGTAGGCGTGTATATTGTAGCTTCACTGGCTCTATTTCTAGCCCTTATAATTGTATGCAATCAACTACGGGGAAAAAAAAAGAAAAGAAAAACTTTTTTTAAAATTAAATTTACACATGAAGGCATTTTAAAGATTTTGTTCAAGGATCTTTAGTGTTTCAATCTAATTAATGCACTTGAGGGTTTTTTTTTTTAAACTCTAAATGGAAGGCTGTTTTTAGGTTTATCCGGGCAAATAAATAAATAAAACTTTCCATTAGCAGCTTTATTTAATCAGATACTCCCACTGAGATAGAGGTTTTTTTGGTCAAGCGAGACCTGAGAACAAAAGCAGTTACAGTCACGCAACCACATACGGAAAACAACCGATATAGAGTCAGACAACTAAGAGCAACAAACACTCATTAAAAGCGATTACAGGGATCATAAAAAAACGTCATGTCTTAAAGCTTTACAATATCCAAAGGGGAATGGAAGAATATGGCTGGAATTTCCATTTTTAAAGATTGTGTCTCTTGTTCCCTGATTTCACGCTGGAGTGACACCATTAACCACCATTAGTCAGCGGCCAAATTACCTGGTCCGTGTCCCAGTCTGCTGAACTGACTGGCAAAGAGGTGGGAGGTTTTATCCGGCACACCTTGCAGGATGGTAAGTGCAATTTTTATGTGGGTGACATCAGCAACAAAGGGTGGCTTCTGGTGACTCTGCAGATTGGTGGGTCAAGTCTCTTGCTAACAGGTTCAAGGTTGAGTACCCACTATCACCGGGAGCATAAAGCAAGTCTGAAGAGAGAAGTGTTAAAGAAAATATAACACATGCCGCACAAAGAGGACTGAGTCTTTAGCGGTGGCTTTAGCAGCAGCTGCAGCGGCATGTCCCCACCTCCCCGCTTGTACTTAAAAAGAAACTTATGTCCTGGTTTCAAAGCTCCTTGATATTTAAACATCTCCCAGGCCCTTTTCAAAAGCCATTTAGGCATCAGAAGAAAGGAAAAGGATTAAACAACCGCAGTGTAACAAGTTCACTCGTTTTCATTCTTCTGAGACGCTTTGCCAGCCAGTAGCCATGACATCTGATGGTCTCGTTCAGACCAGCGCACACATGCATGCTGTTACACAGAATTTTTATGAGCTTTTTTTTTCTGCGACATGATTGGCAGTTTAAGTTATTTCGTAATCTCTCTCGCGCCCTCGCTCTCCCTCTGTGTTAAGTAGTCGTTTTCGATTTACAAGGCCAGTGAGTTTTTACTGCGCTCAAATCACATGTGATGGCAAACTGACTTTATATGTGCGTGTGTATGTGTGTGTTTGTTTGTAACAAATTAGTGGCTTGAGAGTAAAGGCTTTTTTTTTGCAGGGGACCGCTGGGATGGAGTGTAGGACAGTGTTGATAATGGAAAACAGTCATCCGGCGTCATATGCTAAATGTGTACCCACACAGGAATAAAATCCAAAAATCAGACCCTAATGTAAATTTACATACACTGTAGACATTGACATTAGACCTGTTAATGTATTGATATGAACTGCTAATCATGAATGATTTGTTACCTGTTCATCCTTAAGCAAGGAAGAGCATTTGCTTTCAATCATTCCTGCAGTGAGCACATATACTAATTATATATTCTGCTGGCTGGATTTGAAAATATAGTTTAGCTCAGTAGTCATGAATGGCTAGCTGTGTAAAAACCATATCTCACAGATATATACTTATTTTTCTAATGTTTCGTGATCTCATTCTCATGATATATCTGCTGAAGTTATTGTGTTTCTAAACACACACACGCACGCGCACACACGCAGGCATATGCTAATTTAATTTAGTAATGAACGACTATACAAAATTATTTCATTGAGCAACAGGTGCGTTTGTGTGCATGTATGTAGACAGTGCAGGCCTTGTTGCTATGTTTAAATCAGTGATATGTCCTGTGCACTATGAGCAGTTGTTTCAAATGGATAATATGGGAGAATACTTTCAAGTTTGACCAGAGCCTGACTTTCTTAAATAACTATTCCAATGTTGTTCACGCTCACATGAAAACCATTCAGAACCGGACAGCCTTTTTTGATATTAAATCAAATAAATTCCTACTTGGGCTCGATTTGATTCCAGTAAAACAATGCGGGTCCCATTACTCTAACTCTAACAGGAGAATCAAAGATATCAGCGCTGTAGTAATACGCCTTGAAGTAATTTGCATGCACATTGCTAAATTGCAAACACACGCAGTCAGCACTGAAGCATGTCTAAGAAGCAGCGTTGATTCTAAAGGGCAATTTTGATTACATCTTGCTTTTCCTCTTTTTAAAATAAGATTTCCTGCTTTACTTGTTCTTTGTTTCTCAACAATTTTACCCTTTTCATTAATCTTTTATGGCTATAATTGTTCCTGTGTTTCAATGTATATCTATCTATCTATCTATCTATATATATATATTCTCTATATACCTGAAATGTGTTCTTGTACAATTTTTTTCTGTCCTTCTTTCTTTTGTGAGAAAAGGCAGGGGTTATTATTGACTTTCTCACACACTCATGGATCAGTAAAACCCTGATTATGTGTTGACCTGCAACACATAATCAGACCGATTGACGAATGGTTGACTCCTGGTGAAATCGATCACGAAAGGGCACCGCGTTAAAAAACTCCTTTTTGTGATTGTTTTGGTCTCAAGCACATTGCCCCAGTTACCTGCAGTTTGCATGAAAGACAGCTGTAGTCAAACCTGAAGAAGTGCGATGGAAACTGGAAATGTTCACCCTTTAAGTAAAGGTTGTGTTTTACGGCTGCATCCAACCCAATTCAAAAGGAACAACTTTTATTTGAACACTCTTAAATATTGGTTTGCTTCGAAAATTTTACAGTTTCTCTACTTAATTGGTGAGCACTTGGCAAGTGCAAAGACAGTGACCATGAGGATCCATGGGGACATCCACAGGTCTGACTGTTCTTAGTGACCACAAGGACTTGTACGTGGAGAATTTATATTACAATGCATCAACTACGTATAATAGGAATGACCTCTTAGCCGTCGAGTTTCAATTCCTAGCCAGCATACATGTCATAACCCTGCTCTGTTTTATTTTTCTTCTGTCACTTTTAAATTTGAAAATAAACTATAAATAAAAAGCATAATAAATCTGTGACAAAATAAGTCAAAATCAGCTGTGCTTAACTTGAGCGTAACTTGTACTGACACACATAGGCAGAGTTTCTCAGCAGGAGTCCAACACAGTCTGCATATTTAGAAATTCACACAGCTGGAGGGTGAAATCTGTAAAGTCCAATTTTTGTACTTTGAAATGGGCAAGCATCCGAATATAAAAACCTATCTGAGATTAAAGTCCAGTTTGAATACTAAAGAGATGCTGGGAGAAATAAAGGCATTTGATTTGACTGATGCAAATTCAGTTGACTGGACGTATTTATTTATTTAAGTTAGCATACAGTTAAATTTATAGGGCCTTTATTTTTTATAGAGGCCTTGAGCAAGCTTTTAGCGAAGCATAATGTGTATTACTTGACTGTAAAACCTTTAGTGTCTATACTGAAAATCACATATCACTGATCAGAAATCCACCAAATGTCTCATACATACTTCAAGCATCTAATTTTAGCCAAACAGCAGAGCAACAGTCAAGCATACAAATTAGTGGTGCTCTACTATGCATAGATTAGAAATAAACAGCGGGTCAAAGACGGTCATGGCACCATGCTGGCTTTCACAGCGACTCAAAGTACTGTACATATTGTAAATGTGTACTATCAGCATTTGGCAGCACTTATGTGCAACATTAGTAATGTCAGCTAATCTTGTTAAGGCTGGAACTGCTGGTGGTCTTTTAACATAAATCCAGTTGTGGAGAAGACAGAAGTCGAGTTTGGTAGAAGTCGAGAAACTCTCAAAAACAATGTCTTGACTTCTCTACTTCAGCCTTTGTCTGGGCTTCTCATGGATGTTTTTTGACCTTTGAAGTTCTTTTCATGCTTTTTCTTTTGTGTTCTGAACTTCTTAATGTAACATGTCAGGCTACACACTGTTGGCCTTTTGGACCACTGCATCGCCCATTCTGCATTGATTTTCTGCAAGCATTCTGGTTGTATTCTCACAATCCCTCTCCTGTTTTAGACAAAGATCTTCACCAGTGGACACCAGGGACCATAAATTCTGTATAACCTTATAAAACACCTAAAGTCACACAAAAGCAACAGCAAACTAATTGAGGAATAAATATGAAATATGGAACTTCCATTATCTGTAAGATAAAAAGTGAAGCATTGAAGAATCCATTGTAATGCTTTAATAGTTCCAGTTTCCCAACAAAAAGAGCTATTCTAAATGCCGTACACACAACAGCTTATTGTAGATAATACATTGACTATTGATAGGCCACAGAAACAAAACTATCCCAGAATAAGTAAAAACTATTTACTCGGTGAAATGATTATTTTCTTTTTAAACCTCATAAGGAAACCTGTAACGTGGTCTCACTAATACCTGGTCTATGGTGACCACATTAATTGTGTCCCTTGCCAAATGTGATGTCACCACAGCTTCAAACATGCTGCAGTCTTCTTCCTGAATGATAGGACTCATCACTCAGAAAAAAAAACAAAACCCTCTGCATCACCATTTGTATAGAAGAAAAGGTCCAAATCAGTAACAGGTTTTTCTTTCTTTTTGAAGTTTTGACCAGAGCATTTCATCTTTTCATGCAACTGCTTTTCAAGACCAGCCTGGATCAGGTGACCCTGAATCCTCCCTTAGTTATGTTGCAAAAGGTGTAGGCTGCTGGGGGAATTCCCATGATGCATTGAGTATTTCTTCTTCAGTCACCTTTCTCACTCGCTATGTGCTAATAGACCTCTCCGCATTGTATCATGCTTGTTATTAATCTCTGGCTCTCTTCCACAGCATGTCTTTTGTCCTGTCTTCCTCCCTCTCACCTCAAAGAGGAGTGGGCAGCAGCAGTTGTGTTGTCACTTTCGGTCTGCACCACTTTCGGTTTATACCAAAGTTCACAAGAGCAACAAGGACGAGCATAAACCAGGTGTAAGTTTTCTTAAAATTTCAGTGGCTCATGAAAGACAATCTGACTACTTTAGATACCACCTAGTGCTATCTCTGGCCTTTTCACACATTTCAAATACATCCATGTGCTTTTGTTGCTATTGTCAAATTCTTCCAAGTATCCTTAGTCCAGAAATAAAAATAATTTCAGAAAAAAGAAGTAATTTGTTTATTCTAAGAGAACTTTAATTAACTTTCTAAAATATGTTGATAATTATTCATTAAACTGACGATTTGGGACCTGTGACTTGTGTATCGCAGTAAAAACAACAGATCCTCTGGTGATTTTTACAGGAATGTGTGTATTAACAACCCATTTTATTACTGTTATAATTCAACATTAGTAAAACACAATTTTAAAGACATTAAATTTGCACTGGATCTTGAAGCTTTTCCTTTAATTGCAATGTGTTGATGTTAACCACATAAATATAGCAGGCTCTTGTAGGATGTGCAGAAAAATATCATTTTGCAAACCATCTGAATGAAGTCCTTAAGGAACTAATTTGCAGTCAACTGAACAAAGATATATGATAATGTTTGTTTACTGTGTGTGTTAGCGTGTGCATATTTGAGAGGGTGTCTCTCTGCGGGGAGTACTGTTTAACACACACACCATCTGGACTCCTTCAAACACTGCATCAATCTAAGTTCCTGAACATCAGTCTCTGTGCGTGTGTGCGTGCGTGTATTTGTGCCTATTTGCATAGGTGTATGTGTAACATACCCACTGTATTTTAAGATCATTGTGCTTTTTTTTTGTCTGTGTATGATTGCTTCTTTGATTGTCTGGATCTAGTGATTATGCATATGTTCAGGTGTCTACAGTTGCAGTTCTTGTTCTTTGTTTGTCACTTTCAGCACTTTTTGTGCAGATCTGTTTTCTTCTTTTGTTCCAAACAGTCCTTAATAAAACCTTAGCTTAAAGAATAAAAATACATATAGGTATATAACTGCATCAGTTATGAACCTATTTGCTTGGCTTCCCAGCAGTTATTTCACCTATTTTACTTGAAGTTATTGTCATTGCAAAATGCTGGAACAATTTAGGAACCAAAGAAATTCAGCCATGAAGTGCCATGAATTTTCATGTAGGTGGTTCAGCACTTTTGTTCATATAGTCACACTGGTGCCACAATGGGTGCAATAATGTGCCTTTAATATCTTTTTTTTTTAAAAAAAACAACAACTCTATAGTAGGGAGTAATAAGCTGATTTAGACTGTGGACACATACCCAGTTCAAGTTTGCAGGACAAATGAATTGTCTTTTATTTTTTTCTGTGAACTTTTGCTGTGATTCGCTGACATTAGCAAAAATACAGATGCCAACTAAAGTAACTGTTTACAGTGTAATCTCATTTTACAGCAAATCTTCTGTAATGTATTTTAAATCTACATCAGATTCGATTGTCCACTGATGGTCATGTGGTCATTGTCTCCAGCTGTTACCCACATCAACAGTCTGCAGCGATTAATATATATTAGTGTTCTTTCCATTTACACTAATTACACCTTTTAACCTACTTCCTAACCTACATTACCTCATTGCTATTGCTGTTAGGCTCTCTGACGTTATTGATAATGCACATTATGCTATTCTCACTTGCACCACTACTGCAGGTAATCAAATCTTCCATTTCCATCTTCCCATTGCATTTCTACTTATTATTGCACAGCTACACCCATTACACCCTTCACATCCATCCATTCAGTTGTCAGAACAAGAGTGTTTCCTTTCCCTCTCAACAGCGAGCAAGGTATTACTAAATACATAGTGTGCAATTCAAATTCCCCTTTGCACTCTATAAATATCATTTTAATGAAAGTGTCTGTTATCTAGCAAGTCAATAAGTCAGTCAGCAAGTCAGACAGCTAGGCTGAAAGCCAGCTAGTCATCCATTTATGTATTTGCTCCATGTGCCAACCAGTCAATCAGTTATCCAGCCAAACAGTTGCCAGCAAGCCAAATAATAAATTATCTGCTCAGCCTACTGGCCAAAAACAGCCAGCCAGTAAGACAGACAGGGAGAAGTGTAATTAGTGATAAGTGATTAGGATGTTCCAGTCGTTTAGGATGAACAACTGCATTCTGCAATTAGAGCATCTCTCTTTCCCTTGCTGTTTCTCCACTCTGCCTTGTTCAATACTTTCTGCTTCAGATAATGTTGTCTGTGTAGCCAGACACGTCATATACACACAAACACAAACATTAGGATTCTGCTCTTTGCTGCACTTAGAGAAACTTCCATTGAGAATCCATTAGTGGTCTAAAAGCACTCAGACTAATTATGAATATAAATTCACTGATGTTCTCAGATGCCATGTTCACATGCACAAAAAAAGTTGTTTTTGCAAAGCAAAAAATTTCACTGGTGGAATTAACTTATTTTTTTTTTTTATTAAATGCTAAAGTTTTGTTTTACAAATAAATAGCTATACAAGACACATACATATGAAAGACACAGTAATTGTGTTCCTAAAGCCAAGAGGGAGTAGATGCAGGGATCAAAGCTTTTATGTCTGTACTTGTTTTATTAATCTAGGCACTTATTTATTAAAGTTTATTAATGTTGTAAGGTTGCGGCGTGTTTTCTTTTGTTGCATGTAAATATCTGTTTAAATGCCAAATGAATTTTTACACATCAAAGTCTGTTTATGGGTTTTAAGCAGTACTTTTGCATGCGAAAAACATCTGATATATTGACTAAAGTTACGTCACTGCAACCCCCCCCCCCCACACACACACACCTTTTTTTAAAGGTACTTATGCATGAAATGTAAACAAAAACAGAATGAACAGAACATGTTTTTCTATTGTTTTTCAATTATTTATGAATGTAATTGATTTTGTGCTTCTGTTTAAATTATATTATTGTTTCAAGTGTCTGAAGTTTTCTGAGTTTTAGATTCCTGTTTTTATGTCTGTAATAATAGTGAGTCTGATTCCTTATGATATTGTCGAGTCTTTGATTTCTGTCTTTACAGCAAGGTTCTCCTAGGAAGACATTTCTGTTTGGCTATCGTGCGCTTTGGTTCATGATTTAACTGTTATTTCAGTATGCTGTGTTCTAGCCTTACTGTGTTAGTGGAGTTGTGGTTCCTGAAGAATGTTCATGGAGTTGTGGATGACTGTTGATGATTATCTGCTATAGAAGTAGCTGTGAATTCTTTGTTTTTATTTGTCTTCCAGTGTTCCTTTGCCTCTCGTGTCCATGTTGAGTATTTCTTTTTCGGTTACTTCCGGTCTCTCGTTACTCTCCTTTTGATCGTTACCTAATCACCCCTCTGTGTATAAATAGGATTGTTTTCTCATTAGTCTTTGGCAAACGTGTCTGTTATGTTTCCTGTGTTTGTTCCTCATGTGCAGTGCAGGGGCTTTTCCTGCATCGCCTGTGTTCCTTTGGATTTTTGCAGGCACCCTTGGATTTTTATTTTTATTTATGGATTTAATTAAGCATTAAAACCTTGCTTTTGCTTAAACTCCATGCATCACAACAATATGACTCATTCACCACACTAAATTAAAAAAATATCTTTTTCTGACAACACGTGAGGAGACCAGTGTTTCCGCATTCTTGCTAAGATTTTAGCTCCAAGACAGCTCCTCTGTAGAGTAATAAAATCATTATGAATGAAATAAACAAAGCCTTTTCCTAAAAAAAAATGACAGGTCTGAACTGCAGGGAGATCAGTTTAGCACCTAACCCAGTATCGTACAAGTATTTTACTTATTTTGCAAATGTGGTTGTAAAATTACAAAATAATTCTCATCTTTCAGGGACCACTTGAATATTCTCTCCAGCCTAAAATGGTTGAGGAGTTATTGTAATGTTAAGCGCACATGGTAAAATAAATGAAGAGCTGATTTTTCTGTCTGTGTTCAGACAGCAGTGTTTTATGAATGCTTTGTGCTCCCGTAAAATGCCCATAATATCTTCTTTCCTAAGCCATTTGAATTTCATCTCTTGCACAAACAGTAACAGAATTAAGGTCGTTTAAAGAGCGCTTGTAAAATGGGCCCACTGCACATTTTACAAGCGCTCTTTTGTGGACATGGACACAGCTTGAGACACCAAGACTGAGTGGTCATTACTGTTATATTTCTTTGAGATTCGCTTGAAGTCAGACACCTGGGGCACATGCATAGATGGTGCACCAGTAAGATAAAGTCTGTACGGTTTTTTGATGCCAAAATTCAAGCCACTCAACCCCAAGTGGACAACAAGACACAGAAAACATAATCAAGACCAATGCTAAGCCTGGCAATTCACTAAGAAGACATTTGTGGGATGGTGGATATGCTGGCAGTAAAAACCTGAATATCATGCTCAGTTCTAATGGTGCCTTCACAGATGTGCAAGTTACCCATGTGGGGTACACTAATGCAACCCCTATACCATCGTGAGTTTGGATTATGCACTGATAAGAATCTGGTTGGGCCCAGTTGTTTTCAGAGCATATGCAGTGATGAAACCAGAACCAATACTTATGGTACCTTTAAATACCAAAATTCTAAAAATACAGTACTCTTTAAACATTTCTCTTAGGTATCAGTTTTTAAATTCTAGTGTTATGACAATTGTAGCAGTGATTACAGAATTGTGTCTGTTTTTAATGCAAATTATGGTTTTTGACTTTGTCTCTTAGGCACAGCGATTTCCCTCTGGATTCTGTGAATTTCTTTTAAAAGATATTACGTACCCTGGATGATGAAATCCCTAAATTCAAAAACGTGGGAAGAGGCTTGCGTGCAGAATCAGCATGAACACATTATTCACAAGACAGGTTGCTTGTTGCTTGCAAGTTTGTTCATATATATTTAACTGTAATTCATGATTCTCAGTGGCAAATCAGTAAAAAGCAAAGGGGTTATACTAGTCCATCATACAGCTGCAGTTTGAGTGGTGATAGGTTGTCAAGATATCGTCGCATGGGAGGTCTTATATAATAAGAAAGATGTGGTAATATAAAGCTCTTTTACCTCCAGGCCTTGCACAAATTTTCTTTCTCTCATTCTCTGTCTTGTTTCAATCCTCATTTCTCTATTCTCCAATCATGCTTTTCTGTGAACCTCTTAACCTCACAGAGAAAGGGGGAAAGGCTGGAATATTGGGTTTCTGCTGCTAATGGGACACTTTTAAAAAGGGCCATCAGAAAATGGCTTTACTTCCTTCATTTTTACTGGTGCCTCACAGAAGACTCCATTATTTTTTTAATCAGGGGTAAAAACTGGTGACCCCAAATGAGAATGGGGAGCTTGAGCTGACTTGAGGATTTCATGGTTTATGCCATTTCAGAAACAAGTGAGAGTTATGGATATAAGGAGCGAGAACTGTGTGCCTATAAGTTAAACAGTAAAGTTTGGCTCTACTGATGAATTGCTTGCTCAACTGCCAACAGCAAATTTTACTGAAGGATATCACCATCATCCATTTCTTAATTTTTATAATTCATCACCTCGTTCATCACTTGTTATCTCTAAAATATATAAAAGCCAATCTATAAAAATGGTATTGTTTTATCCTCCAAGTCCAGAGGACCCCATAGGAATAACATTAGCTTGTAAAGCAGAGCTTTTTAGCCACCTTGTAATTCAACTATAAAAGTTTCTAGGTTACAAGATTGACTCATGATTTCTGAAGAAACATTTCAGCTCATTTACTGAAGCTGTCTCACCCTAGAAACACTTTTGGTCTGAGGGATGTGGCCATATTTACCAACTCTCCACGCAGGGAGGGGAAAAGGCCTTTTTTGTCTAGACATGATAGTCTAAATACTTGTGTGGTTACAGGAAATCAAAACCCAGTCAGCAGAGGAAGCACATTTGTCCAGATGCAGTTGTAATGGGATTAAATTGTTCCTTCAAGAAGTTAATAATTATTGTTTACAGAGGAGAGCCGGAAAGATATGAGACAAGAGGGCATGTGACAAAAGTCCTGATACAAATTCAACCCCTAGAGTGTCACAACCACATAGTCTGATCTTTAGGCCAGCAACCCACAAAGCTTTTATATCCACTCTTTCTTCCTGTAACTATGTTATAGCAATAACAAGATAATGTTGCAGAATGAGTAAAGTCATTTTTACTCAGACCTCCTCTGTGTCTGCTGATAAAGAGGACAGATCCAATATCAGTGCTTTACACTGACACACAAACACACACACACAGACACTCATTTAATAGAGAAAATTCAATATAACTTTTAGACATCAGTGGACTCAAGAGAGCCAGTGTACAGCAGACAGACAAGGCTTTTCTGTGTGATTTACAAATGTCTGCATATCCATCCTAGCTTTGTGTTCAGTCTTTCACCATGACAATATAACATATTGGGATTGTTTGTTTATGAGAAATGCCCTTGTGCAACCTTAAGGAATGAATTGTGATATTTTTCTGCTGTACAGCACTTTGTCATAGATGTTCTTATGCTAGACAGGACAAATCTTATGTGACACTGGGTTGGATGACTATGTGTAAAGATCTTCTAGATCATTTGAGTAATCACTCATCGTGTCTCTTGAATATTAGCTAACCCATATCAGCATATTAAAGGAGTTATTTCTAGTTATCATCACCAATGCCTGACATTCCACATACAGTCATCTGAAAAAGAAAGTTTTGACAGGACTACATTATTATCTGTCTCTCACATTGCTTTGGAAGAATTTTGGCCAACTCTTCTTTGCAATGTTGCTTCAGTTCATTAAGGTCTTGTCACAGCATTTCTGATGGGTTGAGGTCTGGACTCTGAGAAACACCTTGATTTTTTTTTCTTTTTCAGCCATTCTGTTGCAGATTTGCTGCTGTGCTTCGGACCATTGTCCTTTTGCACGTCCCAGTTTCAGCCAAGCTTTATCTGTCAGACAGATGGTCTCACATTTGACTCTAGAATACTTTGGTATACGGAGGAGTTTTTGATCAACTCAATGGCTGCAAGGTTGCAGGTCTTGTGGCTGTAAACACGGCCAAACCATCACCCCTTCACCTCGGTGCTAGATGGTCGGTACGAGATGTTTGTGCTCATATTCTCTGTTTGGTTTTCTCCAAATGTAGCGCTGTGCATTGTGGCCAAACATCTCCAATTTGGTCTTGTCTGTCCAAAGGACAGCAGTGCATGTTGTGTTTAGAGAGAAGAGGCTTTATCCTGGCAACCCCTCCAAAAAAGCCATACTTATTCAGTCTTTATCTAATCGTACTGCCATGAACTTTTAACATTTAACATGATAACGCCTGTGGGGTCTCAGATGTGGCTCTTAGGTTGTTTTTATCCCTCAGCCAAAAAAGGCTGATGGGGTATTGTTGTCACCCTGCCGAGCGGGCAGGCATGCAGGCAGGTGAGCAGGCGGCATGGACACCAAAGTTTGTGAATGTGATAACTTGAGAAGGAAGTCACCCAGGACTTTCAAATTGATACCATAGGTGCAAAGGTCAAAGTTTATATGTAGCACATTTCAAAAAGCTCATACTGCACAAAGTGCTTTACAAACTAAAAAGCAGTTAAACAAAGAAAAAGCATGACAGTGATGGAATAAAAATGTAAAGGAGATAGAACAATACAATAAGACAATAAAAACAACTAAGAACAACAATGACTGAGGCTGTTAAAACAAAACAAAAAAAAAGTTTAAGTCAACACGTGCAAAAGCCAGTCCACAAAAATGCGTCTTCAGTAGAGATTTAAAATGTTCCAGTGTTTGTGCAGATCTAATATTTAGCAGCAGACTATTCCAGAGTCTGGGACCTGCCACAGAGAAAGCTCTGTCGCTGCAAGATTTAAGTTTACACCTTGGAATGGATAACATTAGTTTTTAACTAGACCTCATGGTTCTTTTTGGAGCATGAATAGATAGGAGCTCAGATAGGTAAGAAAGGGATTGGCTATTTAGTGATTTAAAAGCAAAAAGTAACATTTTAAATAGGATCCTGTAAGTAATAAGAACACAGTGTAAAGAGGCCAACACTGGGGTTTAATGCTCCTTCCATTTTGTACCAGTCAGCAGATGAGTAGCTGCATTTTGGACCAACTGGAAATGATAAATAGAGGACTAGTCCAAACCAAAGTACAGAGAGTTACAGTAGCCCAATACGCAAGTAATGAACAGATGAATAACACGTTCAAACACATTAGCTGGAAGGTATGGCTTTACCTTGGCTAGATGTCTCAGATGGAAAAAGCTAGGTTGCACTACTGCGCTAACCTGTCGACACAGTTTAAAGGAACCATCAAGGTACACACACACCGAGTTTTTAACATTTGTCTTACAATGAGCAGATAAAGGGCCCAGAACACTGTCAATATATTTACTAACAGAGTTGCCAGAATTGAACATTTCTGTTTTGTTTTCATTTAGTTTTTAAAAATTTAAGGACATGCACTGTTTAACGTCTTCAAGGCAACGCAATAACAGCTAAAATGAGTCTGTCCTTGCTTTTAAAGGCAAATGAATCTGCAAGTCATCTGCAAAATTGTGAAATAAAAGGTTATACCGTGAAAAAAATAGACCCCACTGGCAACATGCACATACAGTGCAAACAAGGCTGGATCCAAAATTGAGCCTTGAGGCACAACATAACTAAGACGAGCTATTTCCAAGCTGTAGGGACCCATGTTCACAAAAAAGGTCCTTCCAGATAAGTAGGACCAAAACCATTGTAGAAGAGATCTTTTTTTTAGGTCAACACATGATTTCAGCGTGATAGGAGGATATCATGGTCAAAGGCTGCTGTCAGGTCCAACAACAAGAGGGCAGCAGGGCTGCCAGAATCCAGAGTTAAATGAATATCACTGAAAACCCTTAAAAGTACCATCTCCGTGCTATGTAGTGATTTAAAACCAGATTGAAAGTTTACAGAGATCTCATTAAGATCAAGGTGGGCCTTCAACTGTGAGTAGACCACTTTCTCTAAATCTTTTAAAAGAAAGGGGAGCTTCAAAATTGGCCTGTAATTAGCCAGAACAGTTGGGCCCAGACTGTGTTTTTTTAAAAGGAGCCTGAACTATAGCCTGTTTAAAGCATGATGGGACACATCCTGTAACAAGGGAAGTGTTAATTATGTCTGGATAAAAGGGCCAATCGTATCAAAAATATTTTTTAGCAGACTTGGGGCAAACAATCTGATGGACAGCGTGATGATCTGAGACGATGAACTACCATAGATGACTCACTCAAGGAAACAGGCTCGAACTGCTCCATAACAGCTGAGCACACAGGAGGAACACTGGAGTCAGGACAGGATCTAATCCCTGAAACTTTGTCAGTAGAAAATGCCAAAAAGATCATCACACATACTTGGTGAAGGTACAGCACCAACATTATCACATGGACTAATAAGACAATTAAAAACATTGCATCTACTAGAAATCTGCTAAAAAATCTTCAAACGGGCGTTTGTAGGTTTGTTTAGGATGGAAACTTTGTTGGCAGAATAAAGTTTTTCTCATTATGTTTATTAAAAACCTCAGAATGTCCTGCATAATTGTATAAAAATCATATAAAGAAAAGAGAGTGAAATGCTCACTTTCTTACTTTTGTGCTATCCTTATAACAAGGATTGTGACACTTGCCTGTAGGTCAGTGGGAAGCCATTTATGCCAGTACATCAAGTAAAATATCACGTCACCATCTATGCTCCACATAAATCTTTATTATCGTCACCATAGATTTGTCTTATAATTCTGAAAGAACAGAACAGTAATCATTATGCTCCAGAGAAAAGGGAAAGAAACTGAGAGGGGTGGAAAGGAGAATCGAAAATGCAAAGTCATAATTGGGCTATAAAGAATATTGTTAGCGGTAAATGAGCCATATCATGACTCAGCAGTTCTTGCATCCTCTCATGAGCCAGCAGTTCTGTAACACGTTTGGCGTCACCCATGGACAGGCACACAAGACTTAAGGTGAAAACAGAGCTAAATCACAGATTTTGGTGAAGTTACTTTTAAAAGAAGTTTTTCCAGGGTTGCACTCTGGGTCCTTCTCTGCTGAGACTGATGAAATGTTGAATGAAACCATGCAATGTGACTAAAGATGACCATTGTCGGTCATAGTCACCGTGTGAGTCAGAAGGAGTTAGGAGTTTTATTTGTGGTTCATGGAGACAGATGATCCCAGAACTCTGAGAGGAAAAAGACTGAAGACTTTATTTATTCTGCACTGTTGAAATTAATTTTCAGGAGGCAGAGGAGGAAGAGTTTTGAAATAATTGTAGATGTAGTGCCGTATCACTTCATATCTCTGTTTCTGGGTGAGTAAAACTATGTGTTGAATGTGAAATACATTTTTCACTGCCCAAGTTCTCATCCTATGCATTATTAAACAAAATTTTCTAGAGAGGCACTGTGTGGTAACCAGTTGTGGGGTGGTATTACTGAAGGTTCTTTACCGTACAATATAAACCACCTCAAGGTGACAACTGGTGTGATTTAGTGTTATGATAATTTTGTAATTTGATGACTCTAGTTTAGTACAGTAATGTGATTACAGTAACGCATTACTTTGAAATGGGTTATCTGTGTGTAACTCAGACCCTGCCACACTTTGCTCAAGGCTTTTACATATCAATACACCACTGATAAGAATTCAACAACAGCCAGACAGTGGATATGGGAACTTGCAGAATAGATACTTCTACCTGAGAAAATACTTTGACCTTGTAAAATAAGGTAAAAGTACTGTGAGAAAAAAAATCTGTAATAATACTGTAATATTGTTAACTTTGGTGTTAACATTAGCATTTTTATAGTATGGTAACAATACCATAATAACACTTTTCATTGTAGTGGACCTTGCTAGAAGAAAGAATATGAAATGCTCCCTCAACTACTGGGCATTGTGTGTTTGTTTGGGAAAAAGAAAAAAAACCCAACTAATTCTGACACTTCTTGAGTTAGGAAGTACTGAAAGGTACAAGCAGAGAGCTGAAGGGCGCTGGGAAGAGACTCTCAGCACAGAAAAGACAGGGGTCATCGACTCTGTACTGTAAAAGTCACTGCACACCACTGCCTTACATAGAGAGCAAACATCAAATACTGGGTCAAACTGACCCAACCTTTATTTCGGTGATCATCACTGGTGAGGTGAGTTGGCTCTCTGGCTGCTATCCAGAAAGATAACAGCGCTTTCCAGTGAAAGGTTCAGAAGTAGGAAGAGAGAGAGAAAAAAAAAAAACTCATGACAGGTGAAAACAAATTCACTGAGTTTCTGATGCCAGTCAAGCACAACCCAACAGCATGCAATGAGTGCAGAGCAGTATTCCTCATTCATTGCTTCTTGCCCTGGTGGTGCTAGAGAACGCACTCAAACTAGCCCACAGATTAGGAAATTTCTGCATAGTGATAAAAAAAAAGGTGTCTTTAGAGAGGATTCCATTTTTTTACATGCTTTGTATGCACTGGATACACAAACATTATACTCAAATGTATAATGTCTGAGTGGGCCTGTATAACAGGCCTCTGAGCAGGCCTGTTATACAGGTGTGTAAAAGTTCTCAAAGTTTTGGTGCAAAGGCTGACTTGACATTAGCACAGAATACATCACAACCTGACCGCCTTCCTGCACATGAATAATTTATGAGAAGAGCAGAGGCCGTTGGGACTCATTACAGTCTAATGGAGACCTGGCCAGCATCCCCACAAGCCCCTCAAGTTGAGAAACTTGTCCCTCACCATATTGGGTTTGATGTCACAACTCCATCTGGAGCCATTTTTGAGGCCAGCCATTTTGTGTGCCTCCTGGCAAACATTTCACCCATTTTATTCCAGTGTGGGATAGAATTTCGTGTATGAGGTCTTTCACAGGGGTTGTAAGTGAGACAAGTGTGTGGAAGCTGGCGTTTCTGAACGGTGTGAAGACTCACCAGGTAATCAGATATGTTGCCGCGCTCAGGTGATGGTTTTGGAAGAAACTGTACAGAATTTGCTACAGGTGAAACTTTTTGTATGCTTCACTCCATTTGCTTCCCTCTTTTATTATTCTCTTTGCTTCATGCCCCATTCTGTCTTACCTTCTCATTCACTCCCTTCAAATCTTTCTAGGTCCCTTGTGTCCTATCGTCCTCATCTTTCTTCTTCTACACCTTTGTCTTTCTCCATATGAGCCTCTCTCTATCTAGCCATGGCTCACGCCTCCTCTCCAGTGTTTCACTCTCTCACCCTCCTTCCCTGTGTCTGCATATGCTGCGAATCAGAATAGGTTTCCGTGGGGAACAGCTCTGAATATTATCTTAAATTTTTCATTCCTCATCTCTGCTGCTAGTTTTACCCTCAATTTGTTGCCCAGAGCCAAAAAGCAACATGGGATTCATGAAACGTGCAGACACCACAGAAAATGCGATTATAGCCTATCCATCTCTCTTTCCATTCTTCTGTCTCGCTATCCAAAACAACTTGGGAATCATGAAACGTGCTCACACCTCGGACTGAAGTACTTCTCTTTCTCTCTGTCTTGTCTCCTGTTTCTCTCGCCATACCCCTTCCTCTTTTTTTGCCTCCCTTCCATTCCCTTTTAATTCATTTTTCCTTCTCACTCAGCTCACTTCATGTTATCACTTCTTCTCTCTCCAGTTCAGTGTCTTTTTTTCCCTGCCTTTCTTCCATCTATATTTCACTCCCTCATGCTCAGAGGTAATTCTCTCTCTCCTCTCCTGAGCCTTATTCATCATCATCATCACCCTTTTCTTTCTCCCTCTCTCTCTCTCTCTCTCTCACACACACACACACACTCACACAAATATACATTCCTATTGACATGCAAAAGCCCAGTCTGCATATCGGTGTCACTGCTTCTGACCAATGGAGAGGATGATAACATTTGGGTGGGTTGAAGTAGAAAGAAGGGGAAGAAGAAAGGAGACAGTGATGGAGAGGAAAGGGAGAGTGATCCACTCACCACTTTATATACACATACAGCACTGTGAAAAAGTCTTGAACCACACCTCATTTCTTTATATTTTGCTCGGAAAATGGGAAATAGGTGCAGGAATTTATTGAAACTTGTGCAAACATGCATAAAAATACAGTATATAAGACCCCCCCCCCCCCAAAAAAAAAAAGAGTTTGTACAATTCTAATGATCTTAAAAGTCAATACTTCATATGACAATCTTTGTTCGTCAACGCCGCCTGAACTCTCTTAGGCAAGCTTTCTTGTAATTTCTTTAAGTAATCTTCAGGAATAGTTCTCCAGGCTTTTTAAAGAACACTCAGAGCTCTTCTTTGGATGTTGGCTGCTTTTTGTTTTGTTATCGGTGAACACGATCACACACTGCTTCAGTAATGTTCAAATCCAGACTTTGGGGAGGCCAATCCATGACTGTGTGTTTAATCCACGTATGCTTTTGCTCCATTGATATTGCATAGCGGATCAAAATCTGACAGTATTTTTCTGCATTCATAAATCCATCAATTTTGACACAATCCCTAACACCGCTGGCTGAAATGCAGGCCCAAACTGTCACAGAGCCTCCAACATGTCTCACTGTTGTACACCTCTCTCTACAGAACTGGACCTGGACCTCCATAAGACCTGTTTGACAATGATTTTCAATCAGGTTCTTGTGCAGTTGTTCACAGCTCAGACTTTTCTCCCTGTTTCCCTTTCTTAAGAATGGCATCTTGACAGCAACTGAAACCATTTCTGACAGACAGATCAACTACAGGTCCAGATGCATCTATCAGGTCCTGTTTTAGGTCTTTGGTGGATCTTTTTCCTATTTCTAGGGCATATAACTTTGAGATACAGATATTGTCCTCCATTTGGCCATTTTTTCTCATTTTTAAGGACACACTGAACACCCCACAGTTTTGCAACAGATTGCTAGTAACAAAGTACACAAAGACACAATATAAACTTGTTTTTTTGCTAAGTTGTCTGTCATGTGTAGGCATGACACTGGTTTGTTCTTTGGTTCAGTGGCTTAACAAAAAATAAATACATATCATGCATCTAAAAACAGTCAGATACAAGGACTGGACTAAAAATGAGTGAAAAAGAACCCAAAGTCCAAAGAAATACTCTGAAAGACATTCAGAAAGCCTGGAGAACTATTGCTCAAGACCACCTGAAAAACTGCAAGTCTATCTCCTCCTATCTCACGAGGGATGGCGCAGGACTTTTGCACATTAGTGTAACACTGTATCTTCAAGTACTTTGACCAGTTTTCACCACATGTGTAAAAAAACTGCTATAACACATAGTATAAACAAAGAGAAGGGGGAAAAAAGCACTGATAATGACAAGGACATGAATAGCAGGCTTGCTAAATTACAAAAATTTGATTTAGAAAAAAAAATGACGCAGATTGGAGAAATAACATACTCATGCCAAAAACTAAATGTGTAATTTCCACTGTGAGGAAATTCTCATTATTATTATTACAATGAAGGGTCCTGTTAATGTGTCAAAATGTTGTCAGCCAAGGTCTTAATCATTTTCCCACAACAAAAGGCAAATGAAGGGATTCGTGGAGCATTTTATGGATGCAAAGGAGCAGACAATATTACATTTGATTAACCTTGAATTAAGTAGATCTGTCTCGCGCTATTCAATTTTCCCTTTCGATGACATTTATTTATGACATAAAGTCAAAAGACAAGAGTCTCTGTTCAAGCACAAAGAAAAGATAAAGTCCATGAAATAGACAGAATTACGATAGTTCACACAAAAGTTTTTCTGTGATTTTTGTTGAGGAGGAAAAGAACAGTTCAATTTCACAAAGATTGATCATTTCTTTCTGTAAATACCTGCAAATGTAAAAGAAAAAAAAGAGGCTGTTGTTTTTAGCCTGGCATTTGCAAAATACAAAGATGAAAGAGAATAGAAAATCAGACAGAATTACATGCATAAGTTGCTCTTCAGATACAGTTGTTTGCTTGTTTTGAATTATTGCTGTGTTCAAGTAAGCTTTTTTTGTTGTCACCTTTTTTTTGTTTGCTTTTGAATATAAGACAAATTTTATAAAACAACCCCACTAAACACTGGACGTCGGGCAGACGTGCAGATCGTGTCTATACTGGGTCGGTCGGTCCATGAAAAATTCTGGACATCTGTACGACGTCCAAACTAGTTCCACCATTTGGACGTCCAACCGTGACCCGACCTGGACGTCGATATGATGTTCAATATTTGAACTTTGGACTGGGTCGTTTTTTTGGATGACATGTGGACGTCTATGACAGGTGAAGGGAATTTACACGATTAATAAATGTGATATTTTTTTATCTCCAAATATTAACATTGTTGTTGTCAACATGATACATATGAATACAGATTATGTATAAACAAACACAGACTGTGATGTGTTATCCTATTGATTTATTTAGTACATTTTGCTGTTTTTCTTTAACTGGTTTATTTATTTTAGTCAATCAACTTATTTGTTTGTAACCAGGTTAAAAATGTCATTTTCTAAAATGTACTGAAAT